>VCRD01001198.1:6784-70373 GCA_006783055.1 Trinorchestia longiramus | reverse complement strand
TTTTTGCATTATTTTTCTGTGGCAATTCAATTTCCTTTCACTTGCATTATTTTATTCAGAATACACAATCTGTTTATTTTTACAAATAGAAATTTTCTGTGGACCTTTCTCTGTTGAAATTCATCCTCATGCTTTGATATTTTTAATTGATAATGCGAAAAGAAATGTTTTAAATTAGTTTGACCAGTAACCTGGCTACCACTTAATATAAGGCCAAAGATTTTGGAAATTGAGTTATTGTTTTCGGAATTGTGATTTTTTTGAAAAGCTTCAAAGAGATAATAGAGGATTATTCAGAATAAAATTCCGGCAAAAAAGGCCAACATGGATAGAAACGTGTCCAACCGTAAGAGAGAAGCAGCAAGACTTCGACAGCAAGAAAGACGCCGAAGACTATCGGACGAACAACGTGAAATGGCAAGACAAAGCTCACTCAGTTCTCTGTCTTTCTCTTTCCCTAAGCCGGATCGGCTTTTAAGTTACCGGTGGATGTGGGGAGGGAGGAACAGACAAATGAGTTGTCAATAGGAGATTTTTCAGAAATAAGGGAAAAAGTTTCAATTTTTGGCAGAAGGGAACTCTTTATAATATTGTACATAGCCGACAAAACCAATGGAAAATAAATTCTATGGAAAAACTGTGAGTTTTCTTAAAATAAATCTGATTGCATAGTATAGGATTAATTTCATAAAATCACTTCATCAGTTTGCAGACCCATATTTAACCCTTTCGGTACCGACGGCATCTCTGGTAGCCGCAGTCATTTTTCGCCTATTAAGATGCAGAGCAACACGTGTGTCTGTGCAAACGCTGGTATGGCAGTGCAAGCTACAGTTTGATCAGGACAATGCAGTGACCGTAAAACATCACAAAGCACCTTTTTTTAAAATTGATGTTAAATATGTTGAAAAGGTTTTGATATTTGCATCATGGTACCGAAAGGTTTAACACATCAATTGGTTAGAAAATGTTATTGATAGTAATATTTATCGATACTAATATATGTAGGGAAAAATAAAGAAGTGCTACCTAATTCCTGCAAGATCAGATACATGCGATCTTGAGACTAGAAAAACGTTTTCTCCCAGTACTAGCGAAACTTCCTTAATTATCTATCATGATATTATTAACCGTATATTAACGGGCATTGTACTAGTAAATATATAAACACACAAGCGTTATTCTTAGTATTAGATTAGAGGATGAAGTCAGGCCTTAATGTCAAACATTTTTGCAAGGTAAAATACTCTGTTAAAATACAAGCCATCTTGCTCCGTTCGTCTTTCCCATGAATAAACTAAAACATCAAAATAAGAATGTTTATCGATCTTTCAACTCGATTTAAACAAAGTACTTAATTATTATTTAACTAAAACTTATACATGGTGTGTACGTAATTAATAGCTATATTATGAACGTAAACAATTAGGCGGACGACTATCATATTTCTATCAGAGTGTTAGCAAGGCAATGCTTTATACAGACATCACTCAGCTGTTTCTGATTGCATCATTTGAAGTTTATTGCTAAGGAGTTTGTCAGCTGTGTTACTTACGATAAACTTAAGTAAACAAATGGCAATATATTTCAATGAAATTATCACTGTGTATGATACAAGATTATTATATAATACATGGGTATACACTATAGCGTCTTGAACCACTAATTGTTGCAATTCCTTTCGATATGAAATAGATTTTACTCACGTAGCATTAAAATTAACTATGATGTAAGCTGAGGCAATGATTGAAATATTATTCCTAGAGTTCTAATTTATTTACAAGTTCTTTCATTAAAAATACATATAGAATTGCGTCCCTATTCAGATCTTGCTTAATGTAAATGAAATGGAGAATGAAAACAATATATCATGGAGTAAAGGCTTTCGATTCATTAGTTTCTCAGGGGAAGAAAGAATGCAAATGTTGTTTAGAAAAGTAGAGCCGAGTACCTCTTCCAAGAGCCTTTGCAGTCACTCACGTGTTGCATTGAGTGATGCATGAATGAATTCACTAACACCTTAGTGCCTTTACCAGAGCCAACAATCGCTGAGCCTCACGCGCCTGCGTGAGTAATTGACGGTTACTGAACATGTTTCTTTGTTTCTTTTTTATGTAGTCATGCAGTGTAACGATCAATGACCCCTGCTTGTTCTGAGGGTCTCTAATATTAATGTCATCATTAAGGTCGTAAGGAGATTCGATGTGAAGGCGTGAGAGTCAGACAGTCGCTACAGCGACTCGCGAGACATTGCATAGGATAAGAAGGTCTGTACGTAGAGCTTCCTTGTCAACGTAGCATGAAAGAAAGAGAGCATAAGAACAAGATTACGAAGTTGTATGCGTTACGTACGCAGTTAATTTTTCACCGGGTTTTTGAGTTCAGCATTCACAGGATGAGTAAGCTAAATTTGTGTAAACATTATTTTTAGCCATATTAATGTTTTTCTTTCGAAATCATCAACACAAATTTCCCAGTGATAAAATGTTGTTAATTAATTCTAACTGATTGCAATTTTTATCTGGAGACCAGTTATTTTCAACCTTCGCTATCAATAGCATTATTTACATACGTATAAGAGTGAAAACCACCCGGGCAAAATTTATAAGATTCAGCCGGCTGCTAGCTGATCAGGGGCTACCAAATAATAAAGATAAAGAGACACTAGTGCTAGCTGCCCTTAAGTGAGGAAGACTTCAAATTCGTCCAAAACGTGAAGAAAAACTACAATGAAATTTTGGAATATCCAAATAAACTGACGTCCAAATCCAATATATATATTGGAGGCCGATGACAACAGTGCATTTACGTTATTTTGATGGAAGCAGCGTTTAACAAGCACCTGGAGCAGAGCGTCCATAGGTAAAAAAACATAATAAGAGCAAAGATATTACTAAACGATCTTTATTGAGTCATTCATCCTCTCGTGTTTTGAAAACATAAAAATTTGCTCCTACTAGCAATACGAGTATCTAAAGTGATGTGTGTTGTGATTGAGGCGTAAGTAAAGTACCGATAAAACGCCCCTCAGCCCACACTACAGCCTTCAAACGGTAAAAAATTATTTATAGAAAATCTTCAAAAAAAGACCATTGTTCCAATAGTCTTCGTTATCGTGATGTCTAGTATACAAAAAACTTGTGATCCTCGAAGAAAATGCTAAAATTAGTTTTTCTGCCCATATTTTTTACCAAAGTTGTTTTTCCCTTAATTTCAAGCTGAAAACTCTGGTGCTCACATTCCAACACGTAGGAGCTTCTCTCATATGTACCTCCAGTCGTAATTAGAAGAATTAACACTGAAATTTCAAGGCATTTCAGTCCAAAAATTGTGGCATTCGCAGTATCGATACTATGGTCTACGCGATTAAATTCATTAAAGAGAGTAAGGCTTGCACTTTTGTTTTCATGCGAGTTTGAAATAATTGAATTGCTTCTCGGTTGGTCATTGGAACAATATTACTTTACTCAAAAACTGTACTTCCCAAGGGCAAATCATCATGCAAGTTATCTGATTTGATAGTTTTATTTCGAACCCAGAATACAATTTCAAATAGTAAGATATCCAACTTTTTCATTGTTTGATAAATTTTAAAACGAATTTTTTTTGCCTAGTTGTATTAGAATTGTAGTTTATCTTTGTCCACACTTCGCTGCCTCACCCTGCATACAGTATTTTGTACTTTTCTTGATAATTCTTTAATAGAAACACATTGGTTCGCACTCCCACACCTGATCAGTAGACGTGTTCTCAGGACACATGCCAATATTCCAGTACTCTCGTACTGAAGCGACCGCTCCACGAAAGTGCAAATTCCATCTCAAAATATTCTATATGTACAGTAGTTACGTAAGTGCAATTTCAGGTGGCAGGCTATTTACGGTTGCTTAATGTTTACTGACATCGTAATTTATTAATACTACTACTATAATTTGATCATCATTGAAATACTTTTAGTGTTATTATGAATATTGTTACTCATATTATAAATGTTGATAATATTGTATTAATACAATTGTTGGCGTAATCCTCGTTCATCATATCGTTAGTATGAAATTTATTTTTGCTGCTATCATTTTGTTCTCGCTATTATGTTACTTTTCCCTTCATGTATTAGATCTCCGTGACATTATCTATTACACTAGACTGCTCTGAAACGAAATCCCATTCAGAGAAAAAATTAAACGGACAATCTACGTATAAGTTTTATAGTTTCAATCAATACTTCGCAGGTATATTTGTCTTTTAGTGTCACACTGATGTACTGTAAATTTTTTTAAATCGCATTTAAAAAATACGATTCAGTGACCATGCTAATAATCCCCGAGTAACGACCAGTTCTTCATCGTACTTTTCATCAGGAGTGTAGCAAGACTGAGACTTGATTATTATAAACCTGAGAGCATGACTCCAAGCCAGCTGGCGCAGGTGGTGTGTGCGCTAGCCGCAGCTGGTGCCTCCAAGCACATTCAGCTGGTGACGCTGACAGGTGAGCCAAGTCAAATATGCTAACTTTAAATGGTGAACAGATTTTGATGGCAAAATAGAAATAGATGATCCAGATTACAATTATGGACCGATAAAAATATACAGACGGCAACTTTGTTGTTAATAGTGGTGTTAAAATTGTCTGCTAGTTAACGTACGGCATGTGTGCTGCTGGATATGTTCTACATCCTCATAATGCCACCAGACTTCTGCGCATCCAGACTTGTTTCCAGTAATATTCTTCTGGAAAACTGACCTACATGGAGCAACAAACACATTATTTGACACTGATCCAATTTTTTTAAGTTCGTGTCTTCGTGGGTTTGCAGCCCCAGTTAAAAAGTCCCTCTAAAGGCCATGGCTTTGTTTGAGTACACGTGTGTCAGTCCATGACGAAGTCTGGAACTTGAAGT
This sequence comes from Trinorchestia longiramus, assembly GCA_006783055.1. Lineage (NCBI taxonomy): Eukaryota > Metazoa > Arthropoda > Malacostraca > Amphipoda > Talitridae > Trinorchestia > Trinorchestia longiramus. The sequence continues at coordinate 65,472 of VCRD01001198.1, read as the reverse complement.
CGCATGACAATTCAGATCTAGGATTGCAGTGTGCGTTTTTCTATGCAAGACGTAGTAGAAGAATAAATACGCCTGAGGAATTTCCAGAAAATTATAGGTCGTACCCAAGTGTTATTGTGAATATAGTAAAGCATATGTAGCTGCAGCTGCGCATGGTAGTTCATGCCTCAGTACTTTTATATCAGGCATTTGATTGGATAAAAAATACATTTTATGTTCTAAAACTTTGTTCAAGGATAGGCCTATGTGATGCTCTACCTGGTTATAACTGATGAACCTTTTCTTTAATTAAATTAAATACTTTGTTTCATTTCAAATGTATCACACAATCACAATTAAAAATGACTTTGTAATAAGTATTATTATAATTGATGATGAATTTGTAATTAGCAGTTCATGGCTGTTTTGTCAAGTTTGTTATCATTGCGAGCAGAAAAAAGCTAATAGAAGCTTCCAGATTTTTTTACCTTGGTAATTCAATAATATCATCCAGCACACACATTTTATTTTAACTATGTATTATTTAACTAAAGAAATATAGTGCATTGAGACTCACCACAAAAATCGGAAAGAGATTTACCAGAAAAATTTGAAAGTTTTTTCAGGAAATTTCCAAGCTAATGGTATGTACTGGGTAATTTAAATTGGAAGTTTTAGAATATTTTGCTCAAGTACGAAAGCTCTGAAGGATAAGAGCAGTAAGAATACGAGTATATTTTTTTAGGACGTTCCCAGTCAGAGCTGGTGAGCAGCTGTAAAATTCTAATCGATTTTAGTAGTAATATTCAAAGCTACTACTTTAGCTCAAACAAATAAATAAATTACCTTTATTCCGATATATCACAGAGTACAGTATAAATCCACAGTGCAAGGAATCGGTTCTTCAAATCCTAAAGGTAACATCTTAAGGCTAGTGGTGACATTGTTCTTGTTAATCCTAATATCACCATAGTACGTGAATACAGCAGTACAAACGATGATTTTCTTTAGGCATGGCTTAGAATTACAAATTACAAGGCACATCTTGAACTGCAACAAAGCGGTAACTTTGGAAGAACTTACATACAGTGCTATGTTACAGTTTGAGGTCCTAGTAGTAAGGCTAAAGCTTTTGAATTTGAGAATACGAGTCAGAGTGAAATTCTAAGTTGCGATTTCTAATTTACTGGTCGACCGCTTAGTGTTGATTCGAACAATTCATGGGATTTGATTATTATCACAAAGAACAGAAAACTTCATTTCGTTTAGTAAAATTGGATCTTACGAATCAGAAAAAACTAAAAAATGAGAGCAAAAAGCTAAAACGTGTCACAAATTATAAATAATTTATATCTCGATATAGTTAGAGCTGTAGTAGACCGAAGTTTTGAGGTTTCACATTTACTTATTGTAAGGAAACATATCCTAACAATTATACATAAATTTAATGATTACACTATGAAGTGACCTAAAATAGAATTTAGGCTTAAATTTTGTGATTAAATACTCGAAAAAGGATGAAATATTTGGGAAAACTTCATTGTATTAATAATATCAAAAGTGACATATCAGAAAAAGTCCATATATGAGAAGAAAATTTAAATATATCATGAATTGAAATGAATGATATATATCAGTTGTCAGAGTGGAGTTAGTGACAGAAAGTTACAATTTTTCATATCATCCTGTTATTTCAAAGACATGTACTAAAACTAGGCACAAAAGCTTTGTGATAACACCAAAATTAAAAAATAAATACTGAGGAGATTGATCAGTGGTAGGTGGTAGGTATTTTACGCATTTTAGGTAATAAGCGAAAAGGTAAATCATAAAACTGTAATTTCTAATTGCTGGTCGACTGCTCAGTAGGACTTGCTGATGATCTATTAAATTTAATCATTATTACAGTTAACTATCAATATCATCGGGTTTAATAAAATTTGGATGTTACACATCAGAGACTAAAAAAATGATGGGAGTCAAAGGTTAAAACACGTCACAATAAGTGTTTCGATAATACTCTTGCTTGCTCTGTTATCATTTGCCTTCTCAACCTGTTTTCATCGATATTTTTAGTGGAATGTACTCATAAATAACACAAGACAAAGCCAAAATTACGAACTTTGAATTCGAGGGAGCATATTTGTTCCAAATTATATGCCGATGTTCATATGTAGCTCGCACAGAGTGCAAGGACATTTTGAGATCTATAAACAAAGTGATGAACTCGCATGAATTGTATCATGATTTTTGGAGAATGTAGCCACGTTTACTTTTAATATATATTAAAAAAGGAAGTTAGGAAATGATCGAAAGAATAGATCATTCCCAGATAAAATCAATTACGTAGTCCTGCTGGTTCAATAAATAGTTTTGATATGGTTCCATGATTTTAATAACAACTCCATTTTTTAAAAAGCGTGAACAAGGAGCATTTTCCTTGGGGCTCGGGAAGAAGCTTAGCATTTATAATAATTTATTATAAGGTTATTTGTTTTCGCCTGCTGGTGCTTAATACCTAACATTCAGTAACTCCACGTTATTGGTGTTGAATTCATTAACTCATTTCAAATATCAAGGATATATTCTCAATTATTTCATAGTTTGTTCCCATCACAAGAGGAGTGAGTAAAGTAGTAATATTACTGTGAGAGCTGAAAAAATATTTTTCCCCATCTGTGTTGCACCTGAATATTTTTGTGCTATGCTTTTCTAAATTCATAAATCCCGGGTTTCAATCTTCATATGTTTGGAAGTATAAAATTACTTTCCCAGGAAAATAGAGTTTATTAACTCTGTTCTTGATTGCTTTGGTTGCATCCTGAATATCTGTAGCAGAAACAAGAAGCAAGATCGATCGTGACGAATATTCTACTTGAACAGTTTTAAATTGAAAAATCCATGTTGATAATTAAGTATATTGAAAGCCAGCACGCTTCGCGTAACCATTTCTTCAGTTGATTGAACATATGCTTGGAATATATGTAAAGCTGTAGCCATAACCAAGGATAAAACACTTAAACCTGAAATGAGAAATTTCTCTATAATTTCTTCATATCAGGTGAGCCTACTCACGAGCGTGCCCTCGCTCTACAGCTGCTGAGGTCATGTCACGGCGTCGCCAGGGTCTGGCAGCCACTTCCTGTGGAGGGCAACGCGTCTTCAGCCTCACTTGCCGACTTGTGAGTTTAGCTAAGAGTTCCTGAAGCAGTCATGAAAGAGGGAACCTCACGTGGACTTGTGTCGAGCGTATGTCGTAGATAGCGTATGTCGAGCATTGATCTACGGTCTATGCGTACGATTTAACTTTTCAATGCAGTTGATGTTAGAAACTTCAAATTAATGAATGTGAGTTGTGTTGTTAGTGAAATGTGAAGAATGCTTGGAAGTAATTAAGACTTAGAGCTGAAAAGACTTTTGGTTCACAAGCGAGCTATCAGTTATTTCTGCTTGTGTTGGAGGCTTCATTTTAGCCTGGAATTCAGCCTTGCCAATTACATGATGACTTACAAGTCAAACAGAAAGAATTTAAGGTTAAAATACCATCTTTTTGCCGCTAAAAGTCGACGCGCAATCAATCGGAAATTAAATTTTTACACTCACCTGTTTTTGGCAGGAAATAAGATCTGAAACTATTGATTGATTCATTCATTCATGATGAGTTCAAAGTTTTTACTAAATAAGATTAAAAGAATTACGAAGACCACTATAAATTCTTTGTTCAAGTTGTCTTTACATTTTCGCGTGACAAATACTCAACCTGGTGCTAGCTGTGTGTAAGGGATTTTCATATCCATCCCACTCACCGACCTTTCATTTTGCATCACTGAACTGTGATAGACTAAACAATCACTGTAACGCTGATCCAGCTTGTAATGTAATAATACAGGGTGTCCCTCAAAACTGTACTCACTTTGATTACCCATTAGGCGTATATTTTTGACCTAAATGTTTACTAACTTTGATACAAGTTTAATTAAATTAGAGAAAAGAACATTAAATTTAACAAAGTTAAACGATTTACAAAAAATCGTATGCTTCCTTAGTCTAGCCATCTCCCTAGTAATGGTCAGTTATAGATTGAGTACAAGTTTTTGGGACACGATGTGTATTCTTCTGTGCAGGATCAGAAGAAGATACAAGAGAGAGATGACCGACGTTCTGTTTGTAGCTTACATCTTCTCCGTCACAGATGTTGCGCTCTTGAACAAAGTAAGACGTTCAGAATTATTCTCCTACTGTACGAACCCATATATTGCATGTGTACTCTCGCTGCGTCGATATATTTTTAATTTTTTTTTTTTTGAAGAATCATTTGAAGATATTTTTATACGATGAATAAATCTGGGCAGTATCTTAATTTTATTATTGATAATTTGAAAATATTTGAAATGGCTCACTATATTCTTAAAGACATCGCCTTATAAACATGAAGACTGGAACATTTGTGATCAGCCTGACCAGTTTATGTCAAAGCTTAGAGAGGAGGAACAATTGCCGGCAATATTGTGCACTGCAGTGACTAGCAATATTGTGCACTACAATTGTGTGCAATAACAAATAAAAAGTCAACAAATGTTTGCAATAAATTGGACCACAACTGTCAATATTCGAATTTATTACTCATCTCGAGTCAGAAATTTTCGTAAGATACTACGTGATCAATACCGTTAACTTGAAACTTATTTCTCACATAACAAAAATATTACTTTTCAATAACTGAATAATTCAGGAGCTCATTTATATTGAAGGAAAAGTTAATTTCATCTTTATTTATCGTCTTGCAGCCGGAACTGCTAGAACTGACTTCTCTCTCTCGCTTGCTGCTCTTCGTGCAGTCAAACTTCTTGAGTTCCTCCCTGCGAGAATTTCATGGACAGATCAACAACAAGGTCAGTAGTTACTTCAGGGAACAAAACTAAGTGAATCCGAAACAAATTTGTGACCCAAAATATTTGTTTTTGAACCCATGCGCTCAAAACACCAGCCATGTAATTAAACATTTTACAACTCAGTGCCTAACTCTGAAAATTCTTACATTCATGGTCACGAGTAATACATTTTCTGAAATACTATTGAAAAATGCTACAATGAGAAATATCTCAAAATCGTAACCTTCCTTCGTTAGTGCGCATAATCATACTTATAGTTTTTTTTTAATTTAATATTGGTTTAACTGTGCAGTTAGGGTTCCGATACAAATATTATAAATCGTTTGCGGTTGAGTATCAGCTTTTAAAGTACTTGTGTGGTCTTCAAGCATTCAGCTGACTTGAAGTTCCAAAATCTCACAATATTTCACCACTCGCTAGTCTCCCACATTGCTGCAGGTGATCTTCATTGAGGCGAGAGCATCCAGCATGTCGGCCTGGGAAGCCTTCAGGACAGAACCTTCTGAGATGGCAAAGCCCCGTTACTTGAGCCTTGTCTCCTCACCTCCTCTTCAGGAGCAGCTGGACGTGTTAAGGAGGAAGCCTTGGTACAGACGCACTAACCTGACCGGCCTCACATTGCGGTGTAGCCTAAAAAATGTGAGAATTCCCTTAGACCCTCAGACAAACCCTGAAGCGTAACTCGGCTTTGAAAAGGAGGCATTGCGTTAATGGATTTATCCTCATAGTGTAATATCTAAGTGAGTCATTCTTGTGCTTACTTTTTTCTAGGGCTACTAAGTTGAAGCATCGTATGCACAATTTTGAAAAGTTGTAGTTATTTTCCTCCAGCACTCATTTGAGGAAGGATTTGATATTTAGTTCCGAAACTTACTCAAATCGAGTAATTAGGGTGTATTTTATTTGGTTAGCAGGATACCTCAACGTAAACATTCATAAAAACAAGAAATTTAATCTTACTGCCCATTAAATTTTCTTTGGTCTTGTGTTTCCAGTACGTGCCATTTACAGTCTTGAAGAAACTTCCAGGAGGCCTCGTGTCGGTGTCAGGTCTTTTGGGAGACGTTATTGACGCACTGGCCACGTACCTGCAGATGAGGTGACGTTGGTACTGTGCAGTAAAACCTGAATTTTTGAAAAACATTCAAATTTTGTCGCACTCTCACGTCTAATGTAGTGACATTCATCAACATCAACTGAAACTTGAGTTTCTTAAGCCACTGGTTTAATAATACTTGGCATCTATAAAAAATTTCCTTGGTGAAGTTCACATTGTAGGCCCCTGGAGGTAACAGAGTGCCCTGGTGTGACGCTGACGATCTGTTAACTTCTTCAGGATTGAATGTAGAGAGCCGAAGGACAAAAAATGGGGGGCAATAAGGACCCCTGATGGGAACTGGGTGGGGGTACTTGGGGACGTCGTCCATGGGAGAGCCGACATCGCCCTGCCCTACTACTACCCAATGGTTGAAAGACAAACAGTATTCGACTTCTCGCACCCTATTGGAGATGACTGGTAATTTACTTGAGTATTCACCGTGACTTTTTCCAAAAAGAGAGCAATTATACTACAGAGCACATCATAGACTCTGCTGTAACGGGTGGACCGAAAAAAACTGAAAACATTTTTAATTAAAAATTTTGATTGTTTAGCAACTTTTATCCTGCCTTGCCGTACATCATCCGAAAGCCTGTTAATTTGACATTGAGGATAAAATTTTGTTATTGTTGTGAACTGTAAAATGGCTTTACAGCGAGATAAATGAGTGGAGGTGTATGCACTTCTTTTTACGTGAATCAAAGTGAATGAGATCGCAAATCTGGTCGGGATGTCCCATACAACCTTCTACACGAAAAGACATGCTGGCAGTGGTCGAAAGAGTGTTGTGGATCGAGACAGCTTCTGATATGCCATTCAAAGCAGTCCCTTGACGTCCATGAGCCAACACGCCTGAAGCGGCCACAGTTGGACGAGCTGTCCCAAAGCTGGAAGACAAGTCCATTATCATTGTTGAGAGGCCGCTGCTTACGCCAGCCATCCGCCTCAGACGTTTTGAACGTTGCCAGAGGCTCATGAAGGATCTCAAGTCTACTCCACCTGGTCGGGTGACCATCACCTCAGATGAGAAAACTTGAACAGTCGATCCAGTGAGAAACATTGAGGCCCGTACATTGAAGCCAAGGGCTGTCGCGTTCGCCACGCAAATAGTACCGCCCTTAAAACATCCGTTGATCGGGAGTAAATGACTATGAACACGGACTACGTTGTCAATACCTGCAAAATCTTCCAACGCCGTCTCGAGGCCAGCATCGGTGCGGATAGCGGTTATGTTGAATAAAATTGAAGATTATACCAGTATTTTTATTACCTGAAAATTTTGCTCACTTTAGTCCAGGAGTTTATGAGGTAACTACGGCAGAATTTAGAGTTAGGGTTTGTTCAGTTTTTTTCGGCCCCCCCGGTGTTAGCAGCTTGCCACTGGGTTTGTACACCACAGCTCGTATTTGTATACGAATGAAACTAACTGGTGTACTAATTGGCCTCCAATCTAGAACTTTTTTACAGTGATATTATTTAAGAACCATTTATTACTGTTGATCACACGGGTATTATCAGTGCGAATAAATATTTACACAGTCTAGGTTCAACAATAATTTCTGTATGGGTGGTATTATGAAATATTCGTATTCATACATTAAAAGATATTTTATGCATCTCTATTTCTCAAAATTTAGCCACGTAATATTAATGTTTAATAACTGAATGTATCACTAATACTATTTTAATGCAATGATTGCACTCATTGGTATGCGAAGGTATTGCTTGTGTGATCACAAAACGTACAGTACACAGGCTACAGCCTCTGACGTACTGCTTCTTTATCTTATGGAAAAAGTTTTCAGCACCTCTCACCAAGCCAAAATAATCATAAGATAAGGAAGATGTAGACACTTTATGGAGGGTGTCCCAGCGTTCCAGGACCCCAAAAGAAACAGGTAGCTCCTGAAAACCTATGTGCTCATATGACCAAGCTATATATCAACGACTGTACATATGTGCTATGAACATTGTATTATGGATTTCATAAAAAAAATTGAAAACTCAGTTTCCCGTAATGCTGGGACACCCTGTATTTTACCCGAGGGGGAAGTATCATATCACTTGAATCACTAACTTTTGAGTTAGAACTTGTGATTTTTTAATCATTGGTCCTCCAGAAAAGTATTATCAAAATATTCATGCTACTAAATTTTTAAACTTAAGCCTGGAGCACAGATTGATCAAGATTGGAAGGAGGCAGGGACAATTAATGAAGCCTCTTTCTTTAGCCAACAATAAAATAGTTTTCAGAATAGATTTCAGTATTTGATTATAATGAACATTCGATGTACCCACTCAGGATTGTGTTGGTGCTGCACCGGCCGCGGGCACTTGATGGATCGAACAACTACACTAGAGAGCTTGCAAAAGATACCTGGGCCGCCATTCTGATCCTATTCAGCTCGAGTTTTCTCCTCTGGAAACTCTTCTTTAGCTACTGCAACTCAGAGGTGCATTCGGCTTGGGGACAAGGCCTCATTACAAATTTCAGAATATTTTGTAATATGGGTAAGTTTACCTACAAATTATTGGGCTCAATAAACGTGCCCAAAATAACTTTTCATTGATTCAAATTTCTGAAAACTTGATCTTTTCCCTCTCATTAGGAAAACGGTTAATATGTTATTATAACATAACCTATTGGAACATTCTTTGACAACCACTATTTACACCCTTTTGGTAACGCTTCATCGCTATTAACCACTGCATAACCATTTCATTCTTACGGGCCAAATTTTGGATAATCATTTTAATTTATCAGTACACAGATGTTCAATGGATCACGTTAAGAAATGGTGTCCCTCAAAATTCACATTTTTGGCAAGGCTCGGTCAAAATTCGAAATCTGTTCACTATCCTCTGCTATAAGGACATGTTTCTAAATGTCCAAATAATGAGACATCTAAGAAGCAGTCAGTCTCGGAAAATAAGAGACAGAAAGTAAACCTGAATTCCTCGTAGGTTTCGAGCAAATGAATGATTGAATTTGGAAAGTATTAGTTTATTATATTCTTGCAATAGCTGACTAAGCATGAAAAAGATGTACAAGATATGGCCTAATAATATCTCAATTTTTTCTAATTTTGCGTGGGATCTCATTCAATATTTTCTTGTGGAGTATTGTGAGCGTCCATAATCAACCCTATGCAATTAAAATCGTTGTGTATTTGTATATAGTGTGTGTCTGGTGTCACGTTCTATGGGAATGATAGGAGAAAATGCACATTCTCGAAATTTAGGTACTGTGGATACCAAAAGCGTCAGATTACTATAATTTGCATGCATTTTTTGTTATTTCACTCATTTCTCTCCAATATGGAACTTATTTCGGAAAGGGGATTTCGGCTGGCAATTGAAAAAAAAGAAGACCGAGAAGAACCTTATCTCAACAAAAATACGATGCAGTCTGAGAAAAAATAAAAATGTGTGAATTTTTCCCGTGCTGTTTTACTGGTAATAACATTAATAGCACTCTGCCATTGCGTGATCTATAATTCTGACAGTTGATACATATTTTAACAGAATTATGTTGAAACTAGACAGTTTCCGTGGAAATTCTACGGTTTAGATTTGACTGATTTGAAATTATTATGAAGACGATTGCATTGAAGATTTACGACGAATTATTGTGTTTAAATGAATATTTTTCGTGAATACATACAGAAATTCCATTCTGTATCTTATTGACCGAAAACAGCCTAGATAGTACCCGTGGAAACTCCACGGTTTAAAAATTATATATATGATTTACGAAATAAAATACATTTTTCAGTTTTAGCCGTGGTACTATCAGAGCCTGAATATTTTTCATGAATATATACAGAACTTCCATTCTGTACCTTATTTACTGATAATATGATAGTGTGGGTGAATAAGACTATTATATGGAAAAAATGACGTATCTACATGTAAAATACAGTGTTTCTCCATATCTATCTATCTCTGTGTGTGTCCGTCCCATTACTTCCTATCTATTACTGAGGAAAAATTATTGAACTGAAATCAGAACGGGTATACATGTATTATCAGCATTGTATTGTGGATATCAAAAGTGCCGGATTACTATAAAATACATCATTTTTCCCGTAATAAAATTATTTATTCGACACGTCCATGTTATCTGTAGATAAGATACAGAATGGAAGCTCTGTACATATTCATAATAAAATATTCACGTTCTGATAGTACCACAGGTAAAACTGAAAAATGTATTTTGTTTCATAGATCCTTAATTTTATCACTTTTTAATCGTGGAATTTCTCCGGGTACTATCTAAGCCAGGTTATCGATGGATAAAACAGAATGAAAGTTCTGTATGATAAATATCCATTTAAAATACAATAATTCATGGTAAATTTTTAATACATTCGTCCTTATAGTAATTTCAAATTAGTCAAGTTTAAACCGTGGAAATTTCACGGTAACTGTCTAGTCTTTTATTAATTCGGCGCTTTTAGTATCCAGAATACAATGCTTATAATACATGTATACCCGTTCTGATTTCAGTTCAATAATTTTTCTTCAGTAATAGTTAGGAAGTAATGGGACGGGCACGCACAAATAGAGAGAGAGAGAGAGAGAGATGGAGACTGTCTATATATGTAGATAACTCATTTTCATGCTCAGGCTGGGGCGAGGTAGACCCTCGAAGGACCTCGTTCCGAATATGGACTCTGACGCTGCTGGTGGTGGTGATGGTGCTGCACGTCTCCTACTCATCATCACTCATCACCATACTCACCAGCGACAGAGTCGTGTTGCCATTCCATGACCTGCAGGGACTACACGACACAAGGGGAGAATACACACTTGGATTCGAAGCGGATTCAGTAATGGACAAAATGTTTAAGGTGGTCAAATTAACAGGCATGAAGTATTCAATTCTGTAACCAATACTTACTGCATTCAGCCGTTTATTGAATTCCTCTGAGTTTAAGTAAATCAAATTATTTTCCATCTAAAGAAAACATGAAAAAACAAGGATCACGTAGAAAAACCAAAGATCACGTAGAAGAATCAAATATCACGACAACAAAAAATATTATCATGTTTTAGTCACGATTATTAGAGTGTTTTGTTCTCCAAAATTTTCGCAAAGACAAACGTTTTTAAATACATTGGTTAATACTCTGAATGAAATTTCATGATACAGAAAATAAATAGAATGGAATTTAAATGATTTTCGTTTTGTGTGCTCTTATTGGTGACAAATTATTCGTGGTGATGCAACTTCTTTCCTTTCAGGGAGCTGTATCAGATTTATTTAAACAATTACATGACGACTTAATTTCGAAGCACCCTGAATACGTAGAAGATATACGAGAAGGACTCCACCGTGTTGTCATGGACCCTAAACACGCCTACATTATGTCAAAACTCCTTGTTCCTAAAAAGGTATTCTCAAGTTTGTGTTCTCGTTTCTTTATTCCGTATACTTGCATTACAAAATTCATTCCTACCATGACAAAATATGTGAAATATTTTATAGCTCTTTCGTTTACCATTGACTAATATAAACATATAGAGCACATTTTGGGAGTAATAAATAGAAATTCTGGTCGTGTGAATTGCTTTCTTTGAAGGGATAATGCTGGTGAATTTATTCGCTGGTTCTATGTACTGTCTAAGACTTTTCTGACACGAATGAAATTTTTGTTGATTGTTAATTCATTAGGAGCAGATGGCAAGTTGACCATGTGAGAAAGTAATCTATGAGTCAAATAGTAATAAACATCACACATGTTGAGCAGGATTGCCGGCTCCTAGCCCTACCTCAAAGGCTCTTCTCCAGCCAGATGTCCATGATGATGGCCAAGGACCTACCCGCTGCCCCCATCATCAACTACGCGTGGGTTGGCACAGCTTCTTGTTTGTATTTCAGCTTGACTTGACATTCAGACTTCATTTAAAACAAGTGTCTTAATTTTCAACGTTGAATTACGCCTAATAGCTTTTCACTCGAGTACGATGACCCAAGTCGATTAGCGTTGGAATTACATTGTTATTGTCTTTTTTTCATATTAGCGGTGAAAAACTTCACGGGTTTTTTAATAAATTAACTACATCTTATTATTTTTATTATTGAGATAAACTTCTTTTTTGTCTTCTCTTACTTTTATTAATCAGTCGACGCCGACTTTCAGAAGGAGCTTCCATATCAAAGGGAAAGAAGGCTAATAGTAAAAACACATGTTTACAGTAATCTGGCACCTGTAGTATTCACTATAAAATGCTTAGAATGCATGTACTGAAAGTATAAAAAAAGAAATGTTTTAAAAATTGTATTATTGATAAGCAGATAACTGTAGGGCAATTGGATGTTAGGACCTAAAATTTCAAAAATATGAATTTTCTTCTATCTTTCCCATAGCGAGTGACACCAAACACACATCTATACAAATGCACGATCGCTTTTATTATATAGTGTTGATGATAACATACGATCAAGCATAAATAATAGCTGTGTTGTTCTTCAAACAGTGTTTTGAACGTATGTTTCTTTACAGCCTTTTGAAAATGCACGAAGGCGGTATTCTGCAGCGCCTCCTACGTAAATATGAGTTGCAGGATGACTCAGCACAATCGACTAAAAGCCACTGTGCTTTACAAATGGTTACTCCCCTGGGACTCAAACAGTCCTACACCGCCATCCAAATGCTCGTTGTTGGTTGGGGTGCAGCGCTCCTCATATTTTTGTTGGAAATTTTAATTAAGAAAAGAAAGTCAAAAAGTGCGTACACCTTGAATTTATTTTTAAAATAAGTTGCTGTAAATAGTGGTGCTGGTATATTGATGTCATACTTATTCACAAAGTTGAAGCTGCAAGAGTTAGGTAGCTAATAAAAACGCAGAGGTTGAAAATGATGTTCAGAGAAAAATAGGCAGAGTATGCAAATTGTACACATATAACTAATCGTTTAATTTGAAAATAATGATGATGAAATTTAAAAATAGTACCTCAATAAGCATCGACAGCTGCTAAAGTAACTTGCAAGCACCGAAATGACGAACTTTTTGTGTATGTGTTTCAGATGATGGACTCTCCTGCAGGACATCATAGCTGGGCTCAAAATAACACATTTCCTGCGAAGTGACCCACCGATGGGTCACTCAGGTTAGGTTCTGTAAAATTTTCTAAGCTTTCTGGTGACTGAGTACAAAGTAAAGATTTGCACCGGCTAGGCAATCGCAGGAAACGTGTTAACAGGTAGTCGTAACACCTGCAAGCGGGAAAACAGTTAAATATTTTCCATAGACTTTCCCACGCAAATAAGGTGCATAATTCTTACTTGTACAGGAAAAATCTGTAATTTTATGCATTGTAGCAACTCAACTACGAATGACAAGCTCGAAATTGTCAGAGCCGAACCACACTTTAACCCTGGAACGACAGATAAAAATAAGCAGCATCGGAGACTAGGTGGGGCTATGAGGCCCAGTCATTTTTCAATTATTTTATGAGTGCAATTATTTTATCGATTTATGCCTTTTATTGAAGTTAGAGAGTTTCATTTCCTACAAATTGTTTAATAACAATTTACGGGCTTGTTAATTTTGAAACTGGGCCTCTCAGGCTCACTTCGTCGTTCCAGGGTTAAAGTAGGAAACTTCTTGATCGAGGGCAAATAATTTAACTGACGTTTATACGTTGATAAATATGTACGTCGCTAGTGTACTGTGCACCAATATAACTTTTGCGTTTACTGCTTATGTATGCATTACCTACAAAAGACTTGATTGAAGAAACCAGTATAACATGAGAGTTGAAGTTTCACGCGGGATTTGAAGCAACGTTTTTACATTGTCAGTCAAAACTGTCAAAGTTATGGTCGTCATCATCATTTCATCGTCCATTGAAGACTCTCATACTATATTTATAAAGTTTAGATACATGTAAAAACATGCACATAATCTTAAATAAGAAAACATGACTTAAAATAGCAACAGATAGACTTGAGAGCAATGAGATTTGCACAATTTTATATCACCTTCATTAGCTTTCAGTCCGCTTTCAAATGATTATTTACTCAATAAAGAGCTCTATTACTCTAATTAACTTGATTCTCAACAATGCTTTAATTCTAAGTTTTCCACATCATCATTATGCTTGTATTGATGATTTCACTTATTTTCTAGCACTTTACTATCCCCTTTAAAATTAAGAAACCGTCATGGCGTGAAAAAGTAATAAATTCACAGTTCTAATTGAAATAATATCGCAGTCTGTATAACTGCAATCATGAACGGCAGAAAAGTATTCCGCATCGCGTGAATGAAGTAAATAAATTCTAGATTCAATCATTTCATTCATCATATCATTACAGAAGTTATCTATGAATGCGCAATGGATTCGATAATTTGACAATGTTCCATTGTCGTGGAATGACGTCGTTGCATCAACGAGAGACCCAATTCTCCTTGTTTGTCCTGACTGTGCAAACACTGGCGACAATAATTTCTTTACCAATCCGACAATCTGCCCTTTATTTTGCTGACGTGCTGTTAAGTCAACAGAATTGCTTACAGTCAAACCTCTTATTTTGACTTCGTCAAGCTGCCTAAGGATGCTATACACATGCACAAATCATTCCCAATGGTCAAGCTCAGAAGCAAAATAACACCACTAATCTCTTTTTCAGATCAAGTAACACATTTCCAAAGCTATAAAGCGCTTTCATACCAATAATTATTGATCAAATATGACACAAAGGCTGCTTTCTGCGAAAACTCTCGAGTCTTCCAAAATATACCAACAATCTTTTGGATCTGATCCCCACATCTGACGACCATGATTCACAATACCAGAAAATATTGTTCCCAAAATTAATGTTCATTGATCAATGTCAATAGACGATTCTTTCACTGCATTCGTCACTGAAATTACTCACTTTTAGAGCTCTTTAAATGTTCATTGAAAATAATTCGCAATGATCTCCGCCATGACCAGACCCAGAGTGCATGGCTCAGTGAAATGACTTGCTGTTATTGTAGAAATCTTCGAAATTTTTCAAAATTGTTCATAATGATTTCTGCCATGAGCAGACTCAACGCTGCCCCGACCCCGGCCGCCAGCATGAAGAAGGCTGTGTACGTCTCTCTGAGTCCTAGAGGCGAGGCTGGGTGGCCGGCACAAGATACACCACGGAAACGTCCCTCCAGATGCCACTTGAGTGCTAGTCTTTGGAGCAGGCCCCTTTCCCTCATCATCTGCAGTCTGGAAAGAAATACAAAAGAAACTTTATCCCAAATCAAGTTTACAGTAAATTTACATTGTGTTTTCGATTCTTAGTGCTAATATCCTATGACTAGGGATGATGCTACCAGTGACTTTTACTGTCCTTATGTGTTGTGGCAACTTGATGTAGAAGCTACTAGGGACACGTAGAGACGAGCTAGAAGTTTGAGGAAGTAGTCTTCCTGATCCCTGCGTCACAAGCAGGAGAAATTCGAGTGTTGCTTATAGACTCGAACCAGGGAGCTGTACAGTACAAGCACAGGCTGCTACTGTAACTGCTCGACTGCAATGGAAGCAAGTAGGCCACTGTCAAGTGAATTCTAAGCTGCTAGAATCTCAGCTTTAAATGTCCTGCGAGACACGAATGCCTGCGCTAAACGTCTTGATCCAGACCTGCAGCGTGAGATTTCCAGTACCCCTCCATGGTATATGTATTGGATCGGCCAAAAAGTTTGTTCGTTTCTTAAAGAGGAAGATGGCATTTAAAAAACGAACGAACTTTTTGGCCGATCCAATACTTATCACAGACATTACGTATTTCCCGTGGTAGAAGTTAACTTTCTGTATAATGGAGTTTTTTACAACAATTGATTTTCCTACAACAAATGTTTTAAAACGAACTTATATACTGTATATATATATATATATATATATATATATATATATATATATATATATATATATATATATATATATATATATATATAAATAACATAAATGGATGTAAAGTTCTGCGTCCTAAAAAATGGGTATAAAATAATTAGCCCATGTAATTTGAGTAGAACGTAGGAAAATTTTATTTTAATTAAAATAAACGTTATAGGACCCCAACTCAATGGCCTACTTTGCTTTGGAATGATCTTGAAACTTGGCCCAAATAAAAATATTTTAACAATGGAAGCCGCAACTTATAATCGAGATGCTTACGATCCATAGAAGACTTTTTCACTTAAGACAGACTGACACTTTTTGCTTACTCAGTTTTCATTACTATGACAACCCGTCTGCATGATATAGCAGAAAAAATATTTGAATGTTATGTTTCGAAAATGTTTCGAAATAATTATTAGGGAATTAATTAGATTCCAGAAGATAAACACAATTCTTTTCAGGCAAACACCTTTACCCATGACAAATTCCACAAGGCACTCAGCTCATAAAATACTCACACGCGGTTGATTATTGAAGCAGCTGAAAATTTTTTCCGAATAATTATTACCATTTGCTGCTGGAAATATTTTCTAGGGAGCATCGTCAAGTCACAGTCCTAGAAAGAACAAAATTAGTGAATTACAACCAATAATCTAATTATAATATTGAAGGTTGGAGGAACGTCCAGGAATGCCTACCGACGTCTGTTTTTTAAGCATTAGCTTTAACCTCCATTGTTTGCTTACTCCATTGGAAAACATTAATTAACAGTGTAATAGGAGAAAGAGGCCTACGTTAGTTACACCCGCGCTCTAATTTATAAAAAATTAGGTCGCACGCTTAACGTTTTCATTAACTAATATACACAACAAAATCTAAAAATTAAATGAATCAGCCAAAAATAAACATTAGTAAATTGTGGTAAAGAGAGTTCTACAGACATCAGTAAAAACTGTAAAGGGAGTTTACATCAGTAAAATTAGTATAGGGAACTGTGACAATTCGTCAGTAGATTGAGAAGAAAAAATGGCATCTTGTTCATAATGAAACTGCTTGGCCTCACACCAGGTCATACTGTAGATACTCTCCTAAACGCGATCCTCAGGACTGTGTTTTAGCAATTAGCTTCACTAGTTATCGGGGCAGAACTTGAGGTAGTTAAGCTTGTCAACAAGGTGTTATCTGCTCCAGCTTTTTCAACCCAACCTTGCACCCATACTTCATGTTTGTTGAATATTCGCCGTAACTTCTCACTGGTTTTCTGTCACCATAAGATCAACGTCCACCACAACTATTTTCCACTAGGTGACAATCAAACATAGACTTATAACAGATAGCAGCAAACCCACACGCAAACTTGATGCTGTCCGGATCATAAAGACTGGGCGGAGCAGCTCCGACCAGAAGTCAGAGACCATTTTGTAACATTTTTCTACAACAGATTATGATCCAAATAGATCCAAATGAACAACAATAAATTCAGCCCTAGGATTACCTGTTCTATGAGCTGTGATGAAGCAAAAAAAACGTGTTTCTTCTGTTCCAACACCCGCCTCATTCCTTTTGAAATTTCTTCAACGTATTCTGGATTTGGAGCAATTATATCCTCTTGCACCTTCCGGAGCATCCCACTTTTTGCTTTCTTTAAAAGAAGGAAAACATGCTGTCACCATTGATCTATATAATTTTCTCCTTAATATGTATATCAATCTAAATCAGCAATTACATGTTTTGGACTGAGACAGATTGGCTATCCAGATAAATAATCTTATTTTCTCATAGTCTTTCATTGTAAGTTGAGAAAAACACATTACCGTAACATTAATGACAGAATATATCAAATGTGCATTGAACACTGATTGCAAAAGGTAGCCAACTTTAAAATAAACTGAAAAATACAATACCAAAAATAAATTTTCGACAAAAGAGTCTTTTTCAATTCCAAGTGTGTATTCTCCCCCGGCGTCGTGTAGTCCCTGCAAGTCATGGAATGGCAACACGACTCTGTCGCTGGTGAGTATGGTGATGAGTGATGATGAGTAGGAGACGTGCAGCACCATCACCACCACCAGCAGCGTCAGGATCCATATTCGGAACGAGGTCCTTCGAGGTTCTACCTCACCCCAGCCTTATGGGGATAAATTTATCTACTATAATGAAAAGAAATAGATTTATCGAAGCATGAGAGGCGAACATGTCATCCATCAGAAACTGAGTTAGGATCCAAAGCTGGACGATGATCTGTATGCCTTGATCCATCCCAATCCGAATTTTTTCGTCGGTTTACCGGAGTTAATCATCGATTTGCGGTGATAATCATCGTTTATGGTAGGAACTTCCGACGATAGAAATAGTACCGGTTATTACCGGTAATTATAGGTATTTCCAGACGATAAAATATTCGCCGACGATATTGACCGGTCTTTACAGTCTTATTCCTACCGTCATTCCAAGCATAGGGAAAAGACGATAAAAATACAGTCTTTTTCAGATAATAATTACCGGTTTATCGTAATATATCATCGGTTTATCGTAAGTAAAGGCGATAATTACCGGTTAATGCTGACGAAAATTAGCGCCGGTCAGACGATAAAATTCGGATTGGGATGGTCTAAACTTCTTGAACTTGGTGCAGGTCGTTCTGACCCTTGTTTATGAAACCACATGCCCAACTTCACCAAGGCCTATACCTATATTTACCTACGCACGGACTTATCAGTACCAATTTTCGTACACACAGAGGTCTATATGTACCCCCGTTGAACCACACCTAAGCCTACTACACCCATGTTCACACACACGAACTAACTAGTCCCATTTCCACATACACACAGACTACCTACACCCACATCCACACTCACTCAGGGATTGTCCACTCCCATATCCACACACACGGACTACCTACACCAGGCATGTCAAACATACGGCCCGCGGGCCGTATGTTCACTTGATTATAATATGTAGGGTAGGCTACAAATGTAGGCTGAATGATAAAGCATAGTACTGAAAAACAAAGCTAAATAGTTGGAGTTGACACTCTTTTACTAATCCGGCCCACCTGAGAACAGAAAGTCTGGATCCGGCCCCAGAGCCAAACTGAGTTTGACATGCCTGACCTATACCCATATCCAAAAACACACGGATTGCCTACTCCTGCATCCAGAAACAGACGAACTACCTTCACCCAAATCCAGAAACACGCTCACACACACACCCATGTTGCAGAAGATGCGAACACTGTACATAAGACTGCTGCTCGGCGTTGAGTCACGGTTGGCCTCACTGACCATGAAAAACAGCTTCGATATCAAAATACTCGAGAAAAATAGAATTCCAGCTGCGGTCCAGCTCTGCCACGTCAGCTCCTGTGTGTAGTTGGCAGACCCGTCCACTGACGAGGGACGACGCAGGATCAAAACGTACCTGGTAAATTCACAAATGATCATTACATATTCAGTTGATTTGAGCAAAGAAGATGTCAGTATGGGAGCAAATTGAGAATTTATAAACAAATATATTGAAAGGCTTAGTCATATAGCAGAAGCATTAACACAAGGCTGACAGCCGAGTTTACGCAGCTGCGTGACTGAGCTTCTGAAAATTTATTTGTTATTTAGAAATTACCAAAAGATGTCAGTCTGTTGCATGAATTTACTACATATAATGTAACTCTATTAATGAACATTAAAGTAAGTGAAATCGTATCATCCTGCAAACACACATGCTTCTAGCAAGCTCATTGTTAGAACAATCCAAAAATTTCTTAGGGTAAATGTCGTTTTTCTCACCACGTTTTACCGACTGGATGGAGAGCGTCAACGTAGTCGAAGTGACGAGACTCAAGGACATTGTATGGAAGACCGAGATCGACTCTCCCCGACGCAACGTCACCAAACACTCCCTCAGGTCGTCCATCTTTCCTGATGGTGGCGCCCCACAGGCCGTCTAGAGGCTCTACACACTCAAATCTGTTCGAAGTCAATGAAGCTTCATCAGTCTGTGAGAATAAGTCTTTTAATACAACCTGGGTTAAGTGCAGTATTAAAGTAGAGTAATAAGTTTATTGTAACCAGAATTGTCGATTACCATAGGTTGATTGGTGGCATGGATGTCAGAAACAGAGGATATATTACCCTAAGGATCGACTGACATCTTAAGTATTACGGGAACAATTTTGTTAATGTCACTGTAGTCGTATGCCCTGAACGCACCCATGTCCCCACCAACTCACCTGAATCCCAAAGTGCTTCTCAAGGTGTCCCAAATGTCTGCAGACCAGCCTGCTACTGTAACTCGGCCGGCCGATGCCTGGGTCACCATAGCATACTGGAAGTACTGAAAAAAATGAACAGGTTGACAAGACACATTGGAAGTACTGAAAAAAGACACTTGAGTTACCATAACATACCGGAAGATCTGAAAACAGCATCTCTACCGTGAGCGGTTTGCTGCTCGCTACCCAGACGGCTAATGTGATTTCCAAATATAAAGTTGATTACGAAGAAGAAATAACAAGTGACTAGATATTTTCATTCTATTGATACTTTTCAGTTATTCAAATGAAACTAATGAAGTACAAGAAAATGTTAACCCGAGAATGAATAAATGTGTTATAGCATAGTTTTCGAAACATTATTTCAGTCATAATAATGAGTTTAAACAGAGAACAACATTAAAATTATAGTTTACCGTTTAGGTTTATCGGTTTTACTATGGAAGATACAGTGTGTGAGAATGAAAAAGTAAAAGGCCAAATGAAAGCTTGACCATCACCTAATGAAGTTATTAAATAAGGTCATATGTACAAGGTCAAATCCATACTGCAAATATTTCAAGGTCCATACAGAGTAAGAATTTGCTTAGCAAATCAAAATTAAATCAAAATTAAAGTATTTTCTGATTTAATTTGAGAACTAGCTATGGTATTTAATCTAAAAATTACAGCACCATAGTCAATATGATTTTATAGAATCAATTGGAAGAAAACCAAATTGTTTTCTTACTTCTAAAACACCACACCGCAAGGTGAGCCCAGTGAGGTTCATGCGTCTGGACCAGGGTTCCCGCGTCAACGCCTCCAATTGGTCATGACTAGGCGGTAGGTCTACAACAGTTAGGCTCCGGAGTATGGCCGGTACAGAGGGGCTTGGCCGATACGCCTCCCATGCTGATATGCCCGATCCATTTACAACAAATGAGATTACCTGAAAATAATTAAATACGAAATTATTTGCAGCAAGAATCTACTTGTTATTAAAGTGTCATGTTAGAACAAGTTTCAGAGGTACACTTTTCGAGAAACTTCGTAACTTAATGGAAATATTATGTCAAGAATAATCTGTAGTCAACTTACTTGATTGTCTAATCTCCAGTTGAGTTCCAGTAGAGCAGTTTGGAAAAGTTCGTCCGTAAAACTGAGTAACCAGGGCCGAGCGCTGGTGAGCTGCCATAGCTGAGACTGAAATAAACGAAGTCAACAAAAGTAAAGATTCACTCGTACTTCATGGGGAACTGGCTTTGAAAAGTAGATTTAACCCTTTAGCGACGAAAAGGACCATACGGTCCTCTTTTACGGTCTTTGGGAGAATTGTTCTAATAATTAAATAGTGAGCAATATGAGGTTGCTACTAGATTTGAACGCGGCGGCATGTTACAGCGTCGTTCTTTTGGCTGCCTGGCTCTCAGCGTGCTTCATTGCATCAGTGTACAGACGGTCTTTGTGAGCTTAGACGTACAAACTAGAAAAAAATTGGTCGCTAAAGGGTTAATGAAGCCTGAGATTGTAATTGAACTCGCGCAGGTAAAGCTAATGTAAAGTGAAAAATATTGCAAATGAAATTTACTAAAATTTGAAAAAAATATCTTCCAGTCGTGCAAAATTTTGGCAAAACACTGTTTCGGGAAATGATATTGTTCACATCAGACTCTATCCGATGTATTTGAACCTCTTTTTTTGCTTTTCCGTACATCACTCGCATTTTTGTGCTCCGGGGGGTGTACCTTGAAGCCAAACTCACTAAACTGCACTCACATGACTCAAAAGCTGCAGGTGATGCGCTGAGGTGATATGCATCAACAGGAGAGTTTGTGCCCCGTCGTCTATGGGTGTACTTGTGCAGTGGTGCCCCTTCACGGCATGGCTGCACCACGAGTCGTTAGTCAACAAAATGGGGTGGAAATGATTCGGTGTTCCTGGGCAATGTCTTTGCAGGAGAGTGGAAAAGTGTACGAGTTCTGAAGATCGAAGTACTCCTGGAATCGGAAAATTCACTAACGTTTACATAGACAGAAAATAAAATGAAACTTCAATTCTGCGGATCTTACATCCAAATTAATGTCAGGCCAAACTGAAAAGTCAAGAAAACGTCGTAAAATGCACGGTAAAATATCGATAACGATCTTAGTTAACAGTGGAATTTATATGAATTTACTTGTATCGCTTCCGTATAGTTCTTTCCCTGTATACTCCTTCTCGTTAATAAGTGAAAAACTCCTTTCAACTAAAAGTTACAAGCTCTATACATACACCTTCCTTTATCACTTGTCTACTCCCCACCCTCCACAGTGTATCTTTTATCCTTGTAAAACACTATTAGCTGTATAATACTCATAAATTTCGGATAATTAATGCATCAATTTTAAAAAAAGTATTGAATGCAAAAATGTCCATACGACTGACGATCTGTGCAAAGTGTAGAGGCTGATGAAAGACTCGCACTACTTTTTTATCCTAGTTTTTAAATCGAACGTAATTTTTCAATACTGTGATTCGCTTGAAGTATTTTCGACTAGACTCCATACAAATTTTATTTTATGAGAAACGGTTTCTGAGAGATTTTTAACATCGCTGCTGAATGTGGCAAGGAATAGATTAAATACACAGCCACAGTGTAAGCTAATTCTACATATTGTCGTCTCATATTTGTAGGAATATTGTCCTTTCCTGTATCTAAATATTCAAGACGCGACTTTATTTAATAAACCAATCAGCTTTACGAGACAGAAATTGTAAGGAAACTGAACAAATGACGCAGGTTTGTAAAGAATTTATTGTAAATATATTCCTAAATAAACACAAAATTTTGGGTCGCTAAAGATCCAAACATACGGATATTCCATGTGAGAACTAAAACTACAAAATAATTATGTTAAGTTTTTTCTGTACCAACTTTCTCTTAGCGCAATAATTTATCTGCCCGTAGTTTGCCTTACCAAAGTTTGTCTCACTACCATAGTTTATATCAGTATCGTAGTTTGTCTCACTTCCATAGCTTTTATCAGTATCATGGTTTGTGTCGCCATAGTTTGTGTCAGTACCATAGTTTTTATCCGTATCTTAGTTTGTCTCACCGTAGTTTATCTGACCATAGTTTGTCTAGCCATAGTTTGTCTTTTCAGTATCATAGCTTGTCTCAGTACCATAGTTAGTTTGGTGAGACAGACTATGCTATCGACCCAATCAACTATTTCTCTGAGGCCAACTATGTGAACTGCGACAAGCTATGACACTGGGAAGACAAACTGTTTTTCTCAGGATCATAGTTGGTCTCAGAAAGAAGTCTCAGAGTCTAAGTTTGTCTCTGTTAAGTTTACAGCACCTTGTGGAGAGACGAGCTGAAGGTGATAGCGGCTTCTGGATGCCGCGATGGCGCAAGCAACTCTCACCAGCTGGCTGAAATGCATCTTACGCAACACAACATTCGAATAGACTTAACCTGAATAATTCTTTTGAAAATATACTATTTTTAAGTGTTTCCAAAGAATTTACATTCAAAACATCATCTTGAGTAGGGAGAAGAAAATAAGCACACGTTATTAGCATTGCTTCAGGAATGTCTTTTACTGATGCACCTTATACCTAACACACAATCAGCCTGGCATCTGTGATCAGTCAAACAATAGAAAAATTACTCTAAGTCAGTATAACACAACATTGCCAAGCTCAAAACCTTATAACTGTCACCCAACCTGGATTCAAAGAAAAACGTAGTTGTCTCACAAACCTCCTCGACTTTTCGGCGCAGTCAACTGCATATACGACAGTACAAAAGTCGTAGACCTTTTATACCTCGACTTTCAAAAAGCCTTCGACAAAGTTCCCCATGAAAGGCTGATGGACAACGTGGAAGGGCAAGGAATATAAGGCAACTACTCTCAATGTATACAAAATAATTGTATATGAGTGGGACACGATATTTTAAATGATTTGACTTCATTTCATTAAGTTTATTTCGCACAGTAAGAAGGGTAGGTAGGAAGTGTCCGTAGAAAATAGTCTCTTCTTGCAGGGGGACGATTGCACTACCTATGGATACCAAAACACAAAAATGTTCATTAATGAATGCTATTTTTGATGTTTCCAGGGTTGGGAGCTCTAGTGCGGTAAAAAGTTCATTGAGCTTACATTTGTGTTTCAGTAGCAGAGTTAAGGTGTCGTAGACGAACTTTCATTGAGAAATAGAAATATTTTTAAACTCGCAAAACGCTTTCACTGCCAATATTGATGAAAATGGTGCTCTTGATTCTGGGAATCCCACGAGTAGAACACGAATATTACTTTATGGTAAAATATATATTGAATTCAGCTCAGAGAGACAAAGTTTTCACTACACAGTAGATTGTGAGTGAAATATCAGCCACATACAAAAAAACAAAAGGAACTTGATTGTGGCAAAAAATTTCAAACAAGTGACAGAGACATCATAAGTCATGAAATGAAGGCAAATAGTTATATAATTATTATTATTATTCATAATTATTAATAATTATAAATCTATTTGCTTTAATGTAAATCCAAGTGTTGATGCTGTATAACAAATAATTATTCGTTATACAGCATCGACCCTTGGATTTACATTAAAGTATTTGCCATGAATTCTTCCCGTGACCATGAGAAAAAAGTCATCAATTAATAAGAAATAAAAACCTACTTTTATAAGATAAAAAGATGTAGACATTCAGAGTTGCTAACCTACCAAAGGATTATATAACTTAGAATAGTCCAATAAAAGATCTTGCTTACCTTAATATGAGTGTAAAAATTTGTTCTACTGTTCATGGCGGTTAAGATCGTTTAGCCACACAGCATGCACTCACATTTGAGTTTAACACTAGAGTGTTCTTTTATTATAAAATATTTTCCATCAAAAATAGGGTGCACTTATCTCCTTTCCCTATTGTCGGTACTTGAAAAGGGTGAGGAACATGAAATAGAACTTTTAGACGCCAACTTAACAATAGCTAACGCGTACGACAAGCAACAATAGTTTCAGAGCAGTTCCAACCACTCCTCAAAAAAACTCATCTACAACTGCTTGTCAACTGCTCTTCAAGCTGTGAACATGACCAAAGAGCCATTGCGTCACAACGGCATATAAACGCGTTTTAAGTCTGATGCAATGTATTTAAATACATTGCATTTAAATACACATGGCTTGTATTTCAATAGAGCATTTAAATACACATTTTTAAATGTATTTGCATACGTATTTCACTACAATGTATTTAAATACTGCACAACACTGCCCAAGAGAGCGTTTTAGACCTGCTCCTCTTCGTCACTTACATCAACGACGTTGACATCAGAATTATGAGTAAAATCAACAAAATCGCCGATGACACAGAATTTGTCACACAGTATTTACAGAAAGAAATAAAGGAACTATCTAATCAGGCCTCAATCGTCTACTTCAATGGACTGAAACCTGGCAAATGAACTTCAACATTAATAAATCTTCAGTAATGTACGTTGTTGCTAATAAACAACATTTCCAACATATGATGAATAACACACCTATTGAAGCAGTATTTCAGTTGTTCAACTTTATAATCAACTGACATCAACGCGTATTGGAAGAAACTTTGAATGAAAGTGAATGACAGGAACTGTTGAAGTCAATTGAAGGGTGAAATACGAAGAAAAGAGAGATAATTTTTTCCTTAGGCTATTCTCTTGAGGTGTCCAGTACACAAAAGTGGAGAACTAGAGTTGTGATTACAATATTCTCTAGAACGACGCCTGCCATGAAATGATGTCTGTTCTCTGTTGTCAGACGAGTAATACCAAAACTACAGCTATAAAATACGCAGGTTCATTACGGAACGAAAATGATCGAAGACTTTCAATAGGAGTCATTTTAAAAAGAGTAACTTTTTCAGATTCCTCAGAGTTCTCAGTACTAAGTGAATAGATGAATTACGGACTTCGGTTGCCTGACTGAGCACTTCTATCAATGAAAAACATGACATAAATATGAACCTCAAATTCAGAACATTCGCATGGATTCTCTACTTACAGTTGTTCATTTCATTGAACTGAGAATCAAAATTAAACCATCCTGACATTTTGTTGAATTGATGGAAGTGTGAATCAATTAGAATACAATCGATGTATATAATATGTACAATAATATTCAAAATTACTTTCACCCAACTGTGAAGTTAAATTAGGTGTCAATGGAAAAGTGAACTTAGTCGATCGAAGTTTGCATCAGAAGGTTACAAGACGTGTTAATAATAAAACCAGAACTTTATACTTTTATCCATTTAGTGGCCGTGAGGTCCTTTTAAAATGCAGGCTTTGATAAAACGCCTCTACTACTCGTTTCAGCTGGCATTTATAAAGTCATAGCTACATTTATTTACTGAAGTATCAGAACCAGGGCCGCACACTTATTTTCAACACAAAAAGCAACGAGAAAAACTTTTTTTCTAAATTAAATAAGTTAGCATAAAAAAATTTCTCAAAAAATTCAGATAATTATGATCTCCTATTCAGAAAGAAAAGAAAAAAGGCTAGTTAACATATCCCCCAAGCACTTAAAAATGTTGAAATTGAAGAAATTTTACTGATGTGCAAAAAACTCTTCGTTCATTCGTGACATAGAAATGACTAACAAAATGAAACAGTCGTATCTGTGCTGTTATCCACCAAAAATAATTCTAACTATCGATCATACCCACAACATTAAGCCAAAGGACAATGAATTTGGGCAAATCGCATTTCGTACAACTCCACAATTTATAGCATTAGTGAGTATTTTGAGTTTTTCTTACTGTTGTGTAGCGGGTGACCGCACGTTGCCTTTGACACGGAAACTAGCATGATCTGCAGCTCCAGTCTTACCACCACCTCGATGTTGGTTGCAACAATGGCTGCACGGGAGCTTTGTTCACACTTATTGACGTACGCGCTGGACTAAACAAAATGTGTGGATTGTGTCATGTTCGTTCGAGTCCAGGACAGTCTGTTGTTCATCTGAATACATAATATCATGCTAATAACTCAGAAAGGATTTCACTGTTTCTAAAATATGTCACATCGATGCCAAAGTTTGCAAAGTAAGAAGAAAAGGATATCCGAAAGCTTGGGGGATTAACTACAATTTATTCCACTGATATTCATACAATGTAATGAATTAAACCATTATTTAATTTCTAAAGGCATTTCATTCCTGATACTCCTCATTTCGAAGTCAAAAATTGAAATTAACCTTTGCTAACAACTTTCGATCACACATGAAAAAATTCACAAAACAAGTCACATTCCAGCAGCGTTCAGATGTGAGTAAAGTGACATAAGCATCACTAAACAATAGATATTATGTTACAAAGTGAGGAATACAAGTACGTTAAGTTCATTTTGTGAACGAAACATAATTAAGAAAACACGTAAAAGAGTCCTCGAAAAATGTGTCTATTATTGAAATATTTCCTCGTCTTATTTTGGGTGTATTTTGTTGGGGCTAGAACTGGCAGAGGCGGATCATCAAGAACCACTTTGCAGCCACAGTTAGAATAGAATAGAATAGAATGAGGCTATAGGAACGAACCATCGGCCCATTCTTGGGTCGCATAATTACTTCGATAATTATTCGGTTGTTTACCCAAGTCCCATGCCGTATTTCTAGCTGCGTCAACCATGTCGGCAGCGGGATTCAAACCCGGGTCTTTCTGCTCGCAAGCAGATTCGCTCACCAGTCCACCAAGCTGGTGTTATTTGAGTGAATTGCACACCTGCACCAACCTGTCCCAACATGCACCAACCTGCACCAACCCGCACTCATTAACGCCCACCTACAACAAAAGCTAGACAAATTTTATTGTTACGAATTTATTCTTTAAAAATTATTAAATTATGAAATTTAATTATTCCAAGTTTTATTATTACATATTTGCTGAAAATTGTGGAGGTTGCAGAATATCTCTGATAGAAAGCTGAGTTAATAAAGGGAATGGAAGTAATCAGTACCGAATAAAGTAGCATTTGTAGTCCACTTCATTGTTCTTTTTTTCAATACGCTTAGAAAATTTTCATTGATATAATGTATGATTTAAAAGAATGAAGCCCTGAAACATATTCAATTCTATGAAAGTTTCAATGAGTTTTCAAACACTCCAATGAGCATCATGGAATGAAATTAATCAAACTTCCAACTGAAAATCTATATATTAATACGCTAACGACTATCGTACCTGTGCGTCACACCCTTCATTGCGGTATCTATTATACGGTTGGGGTCGGGTCACGTTACATTACGTTACTTTAGGTTGGGAATTTTATGAATGTTTTGGTTTTAAAATTTTTTCCATTTTTTAATTTTATAAATGGTTTAAATTTTTTATAGATTTTGAATTACTTTTTAATGTTTTTAATTTTGTAAATTTTCAAATGGTTTAATTTTTTGAATTTTTCGATTTTTTTGAGTTTTTTGAATATTTTAGTTGTTCTGATTTCTTGATTTGGTTTTAACTTTTTAAATTGCTCAAAATTTGTCCTTTTTTGAATTTTTGAATTTTTTTAAATTTTGAAAAGTGCTGCTAGCGTATCAGTCATACCGACAATACCTTACTTATGTGCGAACCTGTACTATGCGGCCCCTGATATGATAAATTGACTAAAAGTATGCTGCAATAAGTAATTGACGATAAGTATGCTGCAATAAATGACAAATTAAGTTCGCTATTTTATTTTTACTCTTTAGAAAAGTTGCATTAAGTTAAATGGGTCTTTCATTATATATAGAATATATACATACACATATGTCCTGTGTTACACTATAGTGGTTTCATTTAATTTTCTAGGATGGCATCAAAGTTGTTGAATCATATAATCAATGATTGTTAATTTATTCACTACCTGTAAAATCATGCTACTGAACTAACCGCGAATTATTCGCAGGTCCTGCTAGTCTTTGTTAGAGAAATAATTTGGCGAGAGAAATATTCAAGTATCATGTATACATACATAAGCGTGTTCTTTATTTATTCATGAATTTTACGAGTTCTTTTAATGTTCGTTTTGAAGTAAAAAAACTGTCTGAATAGTTAAACTGATCAGAGAATTATTAGAACAGCGCTAGCCAACTCAAATCTCGATTAATAGAAGCCTCGTGCCTGTTAGTTATATTAGATATATATTTTAATTGACCATCGGTTTTTGAATTATTTTACGGTCACTTTAATGATTCTAACACAGTTTTTTACCTCAAAACGAACATTTGAACATCCAGGCACTCATTAAATTGATGCAAAAATAAAGACCACCTTATGAATACATGTATGTGTGTGTGTGTACATAAACGCGAGTACACTTTTGGTGATTTCAGAATCTTACAATTGTCCATGAATATCATACAATCAATGTTAATTGTTTTATTTTTTAGAGGATTCTCAGACTGAGGCGTGATGTAAAGCAGTCATGCGTGTGGTGACGGGCAGTCAAAAAGGCTATCGCCCTGCCGCTGCTACCCACAATCTAATCATCATTCAACTGAATTTTTTGTTCAATGTTTACTCCTTAGAATCGCTGATGATTGACGGTAGTTTAGCCCACGGCTAATTCAGTATTAGATTGTTTAAAAACATATTTCTAATTCCATCAGTCAGGCTTCAGTTAGAAAAACGAGTGAGCTAACAAAAGTTTTAGGATCTGCAAACGAGAAGCTATGCAGTGATGTAACGGCAAATTTCATTAAAATATCAAAATTTTTGTTACAAGTTTTCTAGATGATACGTAATCCAGTTTCATTTCGTTCATGGTTAGCCTCTGAGGTACTGCCATTAATCAATTTTTGAGCACTCTGTTCAGCCCAAAGACGTCCATTTTGTTATTGCACTTGCCAGCTGACACATAAAATAGACTTATCAATCTTTTGAAAATCAACACAAACATTGACTCGAGAATATTTATAAAGGAATATTGTTGTACAAACCGTCTTGAGCTCGTCATTTATCAATTTCCCTAGACAGTATAACATAAATTATTGTGAGCTGTTGACCGTCCTTTCTGAAGCAAGTAATTTTCTTGAATGATTGATTCCCTTTGTCGCTTGACGGTGAATAATGCAGACACTATCCTGGTATACGAGCATGTACATCACCTGCAACACAGACCGGGCGTCTGTTGTAATTTTGTTATAGTTCAGATTGGGTACTTTCTCAGCAAGGGTGTAAAAAAGTTACATTAACGGTAAATGTTCGTATCCACAAGGAAGTATTAAATTTCTACAATAATATCTTTCGAAAGTTCATTAGAAAATGAATTATGAAAATGAATTCATTAGTAATTTTCTTGAATGATTGATTCCCTTTGTCGCTTGATGGTGAATAACGCAAACACTATCCTGGTACACGAGCATGTACATCACCTGCAACACAGACCGGGCGTCTGTTGTAATTTTGTTATAGTTCAGATTGGGTACTTTCTCAGCAAGGGTGTAATAAAGTTACATTAACTATAAATGTTCGTATCCACAAGGAGGTATTAAATTTCTATAATAATATATTTCAAAAGTTCATTAGAAAATGATTTTTAGCGAATGCTTATGGATTTGGCCTTTATGAAATAATACTGTGGTATTGGAAGAGTCCGTTATTTAATCGACATTGTAATTTACTTCACTTCTGTAGTGTCAAGTTTTATTGAAGAAACCATATGTTTAAAACCTATTTAGTTGAGTTATTTCGACAATCTAGATTTAAGAGTGTGATTGTATTCCATTCAGAAAGCTAATCAGCCATTATAACATTAAGTTTGTGTATATAAAAAGTAATTTAAGTCATGCATCACAAAGCAGCTTCATTCGGATATATGTGCATGAGAAATTTAATTAGAAAACAAACGTTTTGACATAGTTTTTAAATAAATGAAATCCTTTCTATCAGACAATCCCGTGAAACATTCTGCCTACATTTAATGTACGAGCACAGTCAGCCAAATAATTTAACTTTTGGTTGGTGCATCTCTTCATTTTGAAGCTACAGCGTTTTTATAAGAGGCGATTTTAGTAAAAACTTTCATTAGATTTATTACATAAGTTCTACAGTAGCATCATCAGTGCAGTTCAAGTTAACAATAAAAGGTTAAAATCATTTCATTTTATATTTTTAAAAGATAAGCAAATAACTACGCTGTTTACCGCAGTTAAAAGTTTGTAAACAATATAGGGATCGATTTTCATTTTACTTAATTTTTTTGCTATATAATAAATTTAATGTTCCCTCGATTAAATTCGTTTATTTCTTATGAGTATGCACAACATTTCTGAAATTTTAAAAGTTGAAATGAAATCCAATCCTCATTTCAAAAGGCATTTTAAAGAATCATAAATGTTTACTCAACTCTCCGCAGACTGTGAATTCTGTCACCCCAACTGCAGGATTATCTTTTAGTGTGATGTCAACAGCTTCAGTAATAACATGAGCCCCAAAACATTTGCAAGCGTGTTGTGCACGCTAGCTTCTACCCTCGGAAATGGGAGACTGCATTTGGAAACATTTCCTGATAAAAGAGGTAATGTGGTTCGCTGTTCTACTATTTGTGTTCTAGAGCAAGAGCACCTTCACGATATGAATTTCTATGTACTGTTACATGATCATTTTCCTCTGAATGAATTCATATTATTATTCTTTGTTTTAGTTTCAATAGTTTCTTTTCACCCGTCCTTTGTAATTTTTAGCCATGAAAACTTAAATTTAACAAATTTACGTTTCTTTTTAAATTTTAAAATTCTACGGTAGTTGAAACTAATATTTAACTATATATATAATTGGCCGTTAAATACCAAAATAATGTCATCAGGGTATATACATAATCTGTTCATACATATATCAATGATTTCAAAGACATTCTAAATTTTTTATTTTACATCTTGATATTAATTACTGCTCAAAGGCTGGAGCGCTGCAGAGGGTCAGCAGCAGGTACTGGGAGCAGGTCTTCCTCTGTGGTTGCCTCGCCTGTGTCTGACATCCTCAAGAAAAAATTCAAGTCTGCAAGCAGGAGAACGATCGTAAGCCTATTTTAGCTGTAATATATGCATGCCTTGGGCACTCAATCGTCTTATCATTCTACTAACGTACATATAATTCCTATGTAACTGTATGTTTAAGTAACTCCTCTGATTTATTGATGTTTAATAATTATACACGGCGATTTAAATTTTTTTGTTTAAATCGGTCCCCAAATAAAATGCTCAGCTATTGTGTGTTACTGATTTTTTCATGATACTTAATACTACATGGAATTTTAAGTCCATGTAATATTGCAATTTACCATGTATTTTATCCAATGGTCGTATAAATCTTCAAAATTGCAAATGAACAGGATGAAGAAAACACTAAATCGGGTTAAAACTTACTTTCATCTTCTTTGCTGAATTGTAAAAATCAGAGTACCTTTTACGATCTCAGATATTGGCTTCCTCATTATTATTTCTTAAAAGGCCATGTTTCTTTTTACCACCGTCCTGAAAATGCCACATAGCTCTAACAGTCATTATTTTATATGGTTAAGAAACAGAACCTAAACCAATTGAGGGTTCACTTTAGAAAATGAGGATTTTTTATTGAAGTCATGGACAATAATCTTTTTTTTTGTACTTCCACAGCAAGTTGGATCAAGAATTCTTTGTCTCTATCGTAACGTCAAACAAGGATATCGACCGTCTGAAGAAGGTACGAACACCAACGACCTTAATTGGCATACATATCTAATTTTTTTACGCTAGTATACTTTAGGCTTTGCACTTCTTTGTTCGCGTCGAGCAGCCAAATTTTCTTAACCTATAATCGCAATTTGAGGATAGTAAATGTATGGCTACACTGAAAATGTTTCACTTTCTTTGCGTCATAAAAACAATTGCCTTCCGTGCAGTACATGATTTAGACATGATCTCAGTACATGATAGATTGTGAGACAACACATTTATGCAAACACGCCGAACGAACTTTGGCTTGCACCGCCTAAATTTCAACAATCGCTTCCGTATATTAAATGTTTTTAAAGTATGAGACCTGCAGTGAAAAAACAATGTTTGAAATTCTGTAGAATTATGCCATGATAAAGAAAAATAATAGGTGCATTGTGCAACATAGAAAACAAATAAGAAGTGGAACGTTCTTGGAGTAGTATTATTTCAAACATAATAAAGAGTCTTTATGATTGCACTGTTGTAATTTTTTGTTTTAGACTCTTTGCTTGAAGTTGAGTGACAAATTCTTGTCATCGTAAAAAAGTTCCTTAGTGCGAGAACATTTTCATTAATTTTGTTCGTTAAACCTGAACCTAAAGTTGGGAGGCGAACGCACATCATTCTGAAGTTATGAAGGGATGCAGAGACTCTTACTGCTTACACAAGTGATTCCAGTGAAAGAAGTAATAGTTTTCATGTAGTGTTGACAGTAGCGTACATTGATGAAATATGATATTCATGAATTCTCAATTTTATGAAATTTAAAAGAGAAGGACAAAAACTAAAGAGTAAATAGTGATTTACAATGGATGCAACGCACCTTCAATTCAGTCTGAATATTAAAAGTCCGTGATTGATTAGAGCTGACACATAACTATGGATTTTAAAGTGCAACTATGTTGCTCGATAAACAATAGTTCCATGCATATTGCGTGTATTAACTCTTATTTCCATGTGTTACAAGCAAGAAGACTGGATTTCGCCTCGAGTGATTGTATGCGTCACAGACTTCTTCCACAGAGCACTCAAAAATCTGCCTTGGCCACTCAACAACAGGGTAAGCTACGGTGGTTTCAGTGAAAAAATATTTTTCGAGTATCACGTGTACTTAAGCTTACCAGATTAAAAAGTTATCTTTGACTTTCTTATCAAGATTAACCTTTAACTTCACAGTAGCCGAATGGTTAGTAATCTGTACTGATGCTGCCATTTTCATGCTTAAACCGACTATTTTCTTGAACTTCCAGATCATTGCAACGTGTTTCTACAAACCTTTATTTTAAGTCGAAAGATGGACGGGCACAGTCGCGGGAAGCATGATTACAAGTCTTAGGATATTAGCATTAAGAATTTAAAAACTATTGCATATTCCATACATACCTAAAGGGAATACAATTTCTTTGCTCGTTTCTTTCTTTCTTTCTTTCTTTTATTTTAAAACAAGCCAAATTTTCTCGGATATCAAGGCATGTC
Source organism: Trinorchestia longiramus (assembly GCA_006783055.1). NCBI lineage: Eukaryota > Metazoa > Arthropoda > Malacostraca > Amphipoda > Talitridae > Trinorchestia > Trinorchestia longiramus. Next base: position 31,167 of record VCRD01001198.1, on the reverse strand, counting down.
AGAAATTCCAAATCTAAAAATTTTGTCTTTCATTAAGATTTTTTGAGGAATGTCCTGTGAGACATTTCTAAATTAGGAAATTAACAAAATTTAATGTTTTTCAGATCCTGCTTTTGTTATTAGAGGAAAATGATCTGACAGCATGGGATGCGTACCGAGTTGCAGCTTCAGTACCGGCTGTGTACCGGTTACTGAGTACTGTATCTGTACCGCCTCGCCAAGATCAACTTACAACATTACAGCAAGAGCCCTGGTCTAAACGCTCTAATCTCACCGGACTTACAGTGCGTTGCATGACTGGAAATGTGAGTAATTCTCTCTAGTTGACGTTGTGAAGTGGTACGTATGTGGCCCACTTAGGTTAGGTTCTGTAATTTTTTTCAGATCCTTCTAGTGACTATGCGTACGAAGTGAAGTTTTACACCAATCAGGCAATCGGAGGCAACGTGTTAAGTGGCTTCAAGCTGCTCGTACTCTGTTGACCTGTTAACGGTCACCGCTCACTCGACAATAATAATACCATTGTCATATTACAATTATAATATTAGAGTAATAACCACGCTAATTGAACTAATAAACATTATAACATCATATGATGTTAACGCCGCTGTGGTACCGTCGCGCATCTACGAGTACATCACATGGTGTAAGTTGACTGTAGAATGCAACTCGTACAAACATCATATGATGTAAATAAAGCTTAACAGGTTAAGCATCACACGTCGGAGCCGATGCATCTCGCAAATCGTCAATTTTTTTATCAATATTTTAAGCTGACTTTCTTAAGCTCAATAAGACATTTCTTTTGTATCTTCATTATTTTTAAATTATTTTATATACAAGCAAAGGTTAGAATGTATAAAAATGATAAAATGGATAATGACATATGGCATGAGACGCTTAACAGGTTAAGTTGTTCATAAGCTGTTTAACTGCTCGCTGAGAACTTTCTTTTATTTGTGGGAACAATTTTAGAAAAGAGCCATGGTAAACAATTAATCTTTAAAATATATGACTGTTTTTCTTCAATTTGAGGCACGTTTAACTTGTTAATATAAGATTGTTCATGTACCCATGTTCACAAGCTTACTCTTGTATTATGCTCATAATTTGACATCTATGCTTTAAAAAATGGAATAAAAAATTCAACTTAATTGAAATAGAATTAAACATTTAGTCTTTAGAAACAGAGTTATGTGAACAGGAAGACATGAGTAAGACACTCCAGTAGGACTATCACATTGTGTGATCATTCATTGCTTACATGAGCTACTTTCCACTGTCAAACTTTTCTCTTACAGTACTTTCCATTTTCAATGACGACTCCGCAGTCTGACGGAACTGACAAGATCTCAGGCCTGTCCGGCGAAATCTGGAATATTTTTGAGGATCTCTTCTCTTTCAAGTAAATATAATGAATTAAAGAAATTATATGAAGGGACCTACAGGCGTAAATCAACAGCTCTAATCGTTCCTATAGCCTCATTCTATTCTGTTCTAATGTTTTAAGGTCCTCAGCAGATAAATGAACGGTGTAAGTAGTAAAACTCGCAAAATTCACTAGTGCTCCACAAATCTCTGTGATCAATTAACTAGTGCCTAAACAGTACTTTCAACGTCGATGTAATGCCCTGAAGTAATAATTTGAAATTCTGTTGTGATACTGTCACAAGTCTAGGGAGGAGAAGTGTAAAGATATATTTGCTGATGATTCCCCGAAACCGTTCCATTACATCATTTTCCAGACAGTATTGCCTGCCAACGTCTGCCAAAAATTGATTCGCCAGGATATGTGGGTAATATTCTGTGCGTAAGAATGATGATGCACAACGAAAAAAAGTCTCACCCAATGATACATTACAGGTTTATGACGTAGAATGCAATCATTCTAGTTAATAATAATCTAGCACAATGTCGTGGTGACTACTTTTCGACGTGTCCGGTCAGGCTTGAATGCCGCACATCAGCGGACGGTATATGGGGCAACTACAATCCAACGACTCGTGCATGGTCGGGCATGCTCGGCAAACTGCAGGATGGCACAATAGACGCCGTAGTTGGGCCCTTCATTCACAACTTGGAAAGAGGAATCTTCTTCGATTTTTCTCATCATATTACCTCGTCTGGGTTAGTCTTATCGAACAACACATCTTAGTTTGGTGCAATGCTTGGGAGATGGGTTGGAGAATTGTTAGTATTTTGGAGTACCTATCGTTTAACTTCAACATTTTATAATACCAAGTTTCGAGTACTCGCTGTTCTTTCTTGAACAGCCTTACGTTTGGAGAACAAGGGTAGTTATATATCGAAGATGACTGGAACCAGCTTTAGTAACTCCAAGCACAGAATTGCTCCATCTCTTGTAGCACAAAGAACCTTCAATATCTAGCAGGGCTTGAATTCCTATTTTAAAACGAGCGCTCCAATTTTTCCTTCGGTTGGCACATATCTATTTAATCTGATACTAAGAATGACCGTCGTATGTTTATACATTTACTAGATCCACACGTGAAAAATCACGGTTTTTACTAAATTTTTCATTGTAATTTGCCAGTGGACGTGGGCTTTGCGAAAGAGTTTCCCCATTGATGGATGTGCCTTTGGTATCCACAATACAATGCTTACAATACATGTTTACCGTACGAAATTTCCTCTTATCTAAATCCGTAAGAGCGTCTATTATACGGGGTGGCCCATAAGTAAGGTACCTTTTTAAAACTATTTTCAAGAAAATCATAATTCCGAAAACAATAACTCAATTTCCAAAATCGTTGGCCTTATACTAAGTGGTAGCCAGGTTACTGGTCAAACTAATTTAAAGCATTTTTTTCGCATTTCAATTAAAAATATCAGAGCATCATGATGGATTTCAACAGAAAAAGGTCCAAAGAAAATCTCTATTTGTAAAAATAAACCGATCGTGTATTCTGAATACCATAATGCAAGTGAAAGGGAATTGAATTGCCGCAGAAAAATAATGCAATAGAATGATTTCTTGTATTTCTTAAGCTTTATCCTTGTTGCTATCAAAGCTATCGGTTAGAAGAGTGTGACACATGGACAGACGGACGGACGGACGGACGCGGCTCTTATTATGGTATTATATATTTATTTATATATTTATTTATTTACTTATTTATTTATTTATATGTTTCGAGTCACGATCCTAAGAATAGATAGGAAAAAATTAGCACTGGCAGTCTTGGTTTCAGTTCACTAGTAAATTAATACACTCATTTTCGCTGTACAAGTGCATTATAATAAGTCACTTTCAAAAAAATTAGAGAGATCCAAAGCCTTATATACTCGAGTCCGTATCGTGGATACCGAGTTCGGCGAGGTATTGCATATTACAATATACATACACAAGCTCGCAGTTGCTTTCAGTAATGCTGAATTTCTGTCTCTAGGATATGACACAAATGGCTATAACTACTTCTATTGTGGCTCAAAAATACTGTATTCTAAGTGTTTATTACTGTCACAAGAAAACTAAGTTAGCTTTGAAAGAAGCTTAAGCATGGAAACTCCACTCGAACGAAAAAAGAGACTGAATCGAGAGCGAAAAAGAAGAGCTAGAGAAAGATCATCTCAAAATTTGCCATCATTTTTGCTGGCACGGGTACACTATATTAGAATGAAGAGTGTGTTATTCTTTAAAATACTACCAAATACTACCAAGTGTTTCTTTTTGTAAATCCAGTATTCGAGCACGTACACCAGCTCCCGAACAGTAAATTTCGTATCCAAGATACTATACACCGACCACCTACTGCAAATGTGCTAATTTCTGAATTCTAACAATTACCAAATACCGATTTGTATCTTTGGGCAGGACTATATTATACGACTGAGTGAACTAATTTGTATTTCATTTGTAATAAAACTGAACAATAATTGCAGAGCATGGCCATGTTGTTCAAGTATCCAACTTTAAAAATATTTTTCAAAGCATTGGTTTTTCGCAATTAAAAAATTATACAAGAAACACATCAAACAAACACTCATCGATGTAAGGAATATTTCAGACGTTTCCTGCGTGGAGAGTTTCGAAAACTGTGGCTCAATTGTCGCTGCTAAAGACGCATGCGTTTTTTCCATTAGATTGACGCACCATTCTGTTAAGTAGCAGCCGCTAAGATATCTCACTATTGTTTCTACCATCAGTTTAGATGCTTTTGGATTGATTAGTCTTTATTTTTACTAGTGAACCTAATTATGTACAAATCACAATTTCTATCTGGTTTACGACTGTACGTGTCTTTTTTTGTATTACTTCATACTGTACCATCCATACTCTTCATTCTGTATTACTCTATACTGTACTGTCGATCCTCTTCCTTACTGTACAATTTATGTACTATTTACTGCTCTTACTGTACTATTTATGCTCTACCTTGTAGCATGGTGTTGGTCATTCAGAAGTCCTCCACCCCGAGCTCCAGATCCAGCTACACGCGAGAGCTGTCACCCCTTACATGGGTCATGGTACTCGTATTCTTCACTGTTTCTGTGGCCGCCTTCAGAATTTTTGGCAATCTCATGCACCGACCGAACTCGTGGTCCGACTCATTGATCATCAATGTCAGGATATTCAGCAACATGGGTATGTTATACATCGCACTGGTGTTTTCATTTTTTTAATTAGGCATAAAGACTTAATAACATGCGACTAAATAACGTTTCTATTGATACATTGTATGATAACGGAAAAGTAGAGATGATTCGGAGATCGGTGCCGGTGATTGAAAGCTCAGAAAACTTCAACAGCGAAAAATTCGTACTTATTATTATCATTTAACCTTACGTAGAAAAATACTTATTTAAGTTTCTGCAAACAAGACTCTAAATAAAGAAAAGATGACCCTGAATAATGTATTATAAGACAGTTCTAATTTCAGGTTACGGAAACGAAAACCCAGACCGAACGTCGCTGAGGATCTGGCTGCTGACTGAGTTGCTGACAGTCATATTGTTACACGTGTTCTACACGGCCTTCCTCATATCAGAGCTGTCGTCAGACAAAACTGTGCTGCCCGTCCGCAACCTCCAAGAAATTTACAACAGAAAAAAAGAGTTTAGTTTAGGAATCAACAAAGATACTTCTGCTGTCGAACAGTTTAAGGTATCTGGTTTCACATCTTTTCTCAATCTTTGAATGTTATTATAGATTAGTTCCTTCAGGAATCCCTTGCTTGGATTAGGACATACATAAGAAATGGTTTCGGCTTCTGAAGTCACTTCACCACAGGATGTGAGATTAAACTCCTCAAAGCTGTTGAGATAGTGAACTATTTACCACTAATAGATCCATTATTCGCTTCACTGTAGCTTAAAGTAAAATTAGACACCGATGATTAAGCTTGATTCAGTATCTGAAAACTTATCTTAGAATATATTTATAGGACGGTGAATCAATGTGTGTGTTTTCTAGAAACACTGAAGGTGTAAGTAATATGTAAATACAAACAAGTCATTTTTTCCGAGTGTGTTGTAGCAACGTCAAGCCTTTTATCGGGCGTAAAACGTTGACATGGTAGAGAAAACACAAAAAAACATTATTTATTATTGCATGAATCGAGAATATCACAGATACCAGAATTTAAATAAAAACAAATAAATCAACGAATAAATATTCATTCAATATCAAACAGGAAATAGACAATTTCAAAAGCTCGTTTTGGCTTTATTCTCTTCAAAACCCTTTAAAAATCATCTTGCACAGACTCACCTGGTCAATGCATTCCACACTGATCATGTCGATATGCTTATGCATAATATCTTTCGACAAGACTCTCAGAAATTCCTCAAAAACCATTTTCGTCATGATCGATGCTCGGGATAAAATCTGAAAATGTAAATTGCAAAGTCACTTGAGGGTCAGCCAAATAGCTCGTATCGGTTCCTGTGTTGTGTGATTTCTCAAATTAGATTTTACTTCCCTTGAGTCCCCACTAAGGGCTTCTGGCTAGTGAATCTCGGGTAGTACGAGTATGTCTTGATAACCTTGATTAATACTATATTCTGATGAGGATAATCATTCCCATCACGTGGTATTCGCACCCACAAAAAAGCGTAGCACTTAGACTTTAATTTTTTGTTTCGTGGGAGAACCTTGGTACAATGTAACCATTTTGTTGGTTACTTGATTCATTACCTTGTGATGAACATCCATATATATTGTCGCATAAAATACAAATTATCACAATACACTGAACTGTAGAAGAGCATTGAATGTAGCTTAACATTATACATCAATCAATATATTCAAAATGCATAAATAACTCGAGTCCCTAGATAATGTTATTATTTGCAAAATTCCTATACTGTTAAGCCCTAATAGCGACACATTCAATAGAAAGACATTCCGAGAACAGGTGTTCATTCATTTTGTAGATTTATTTATTTGTTAATTAATTTTCCATTCAATTTTTTGTCGCTAGTTTGCCAATGTGAATGACACATTGATCACGAGTGTATGGAGAGACTTGATCTCAGTGGATCCCCGTAATGTGGCAACAGAAGCAGAGAACATCGCACGAAGTCTAAACGACGCCAGGCACATCACTGTCATACAGCGTGGATACTACGAGAACAATTATGAAGCAAGTAATAAAGTTTAAAGAGTTTGAAATACTCATTAGCACTGTATGTGGTCTTTAGTGTTGCTCTCTTTGTTTAAATGATTGATCTCTACAGCGAGCCTGAACTTCAAAAATAGGCTGCAGACTTAACCCATTCGGTCGTACCGGTGGGGGAAGACGATTATTGCTATTTGATTCACACAGGCACAAAGGGAATTTTTAATATGAAATGATACTCCATATCATATACAAAATGTATGAAGAGTCTCTACGTATTTCAATCAGAAAATAATATATTTATCCTAAAATTATCATTAGGTCCTCATTGCGATTTCCATTCCATGCCATAATAGCTTTCGCATTTTCGACATTATTTAGAGAGAGAAAGAGAGAGAGAGAGAGATAGAGAGAAAGAGAGAGAGAGAGAGAGAGAGAGAGAGAGAGAGAGAGAGAGAGAGAAAGAGAGAGAGACGTAGCACATGGAAGACGTAGATGAACACATTCGTTTCTTCTATCATGAATACATCCTGCAAATTATTTAGTTCCCTATTTCTTCGTCCAGGACTGCCGATTAACAAGTCTGCCTACGGCGCCTTTGTTTCCATCCCCAACGAGCTTCCCGCTAAGGAAGAACGGCCCCGCAAACCGTATCATCAAAGCAGGGTAGGAGTGCAACCTGTCATATACCATGCCGGGTCACATTGAAAAGGTTGAAATGACTTATTTTAAAACTTTTTATCACATATATGAGACCGGTTTCTTCAATAAGTGTAAGAACTAGGACCTTGTAACTGTCACATTGGAGTAAAATTTATACCATTCTCGTTGTGCCTGAAAATGACTTGAAAATATAGGATAAAAATGCTATTCATTGTCAGAATGCTCTTTGGAACCCAGAAATTTCTAACCTGTGATATAATTTTGTTCGTGTTTTGTCTCGTAAATTGTTGACTAGACTGCTGAGCGATACATGGAAGCCTCTCTCTCTGGATGAACTTTTCTATAATACGCTACCCTCCTTATCTAGGTTGGAAACATGAGGGCACAGTTTTCTTTGATACGTAGATACACTAGTGCTATTGATCTATATTTTCTAGACATCATGTCTAGTCTTTTATTTCTCAAACGGTTTCTTCTAATTTCGAAGTAGAATGCTGCAGCTACGAGAAAGCGGGATTCTGCAGATGCTCTTCAACAAATGGAGGAACAAGGCGCGCAAAAAAAAATCGTGTGCCGCGTCGCTGCCGTTGACACTTGGGCTGTCTGAGAGCTACACAGCCTTCCTGTTACTGGGAGCCGGTCTCTTCCTCAGTTGCGTGGTTCTTCTAGGGGAGTGGATTCATTATTATCTAATGAAGCGACTTTGAACGAAACATTTCCTATGACAATCTCATGATAGATCTGGTAAAGATGCATTATAAAAAAGTACATGTCTGGAAATTAGCTTAATGAAATCAAACTGTTTACACATGATCAAATCTTAGACTTAGACTTAGACTTAGATTTGAGGGCCAGCGCCTGGCTGGGGCCTTTGTAACGGCCTTTAATTCCCTCTAATAACACACACACACACACACACATACAACAGGATGGCTTCCCAGACTTATTCTCCAGTGAGCCAGGGTCGTCTAAAGTAATTCCTCTGGGGCCACCCTGAGTCACTTCATGCAAATGGACCAGTCAAGTGAGGACATCACTGGAAGATCCAGCTTGTTATAAACAGCACAGCATGCTTAGCAGTTAGTCGCATGGCAAAAGGTGACTATTCAACATCACTGTCGCTTATTCCATGCATGCACTAAGAAATCTTTCATTGCATCCACAACAGTCATGTTACATTCCTCATCCAGCCCTACCAGATATCTCATACCAGAGTCCTCTTCAGCACACCTTGAATTCCACTTATTTTCTCCACAATGCTCATGGACCACATCCATGAGGCTCTCTCGCTCATGTTCATATTTACTACATTCCAGGACCAGATGTTCAACTGTTTCCTCTACTCCTCTGTTACACTGCAGACATAACCTTGTATTCCCCTCATTCCACCTCCATGTACGCCTATTCACACTTAATGCCTTACATCTGACAGCAAACAAGAGTTGGCTACCAAAACTTCCATCATAAAACATTTCAAATCTTGGTACATTATTACTGGCATACCAAATTAAAGTAGTTTTCCCATTCATACTATGCTTCCATTTGTTCAGGCCATACTCTTTTGTTAGTTTTTCAATTTCTTTCTTCCACTTATTGCAATCCCGTTCAATTCCTTTACCTCCATGACCTCTCAATAACCAATCATCCATAGTTCTTCCAATTCAAACACAAACAGTCTTCTGAATCTTCAGTTTTCTTGCATGCCCCCAGCAAATTTTCTCCCAAAGACTTTCACTCAGATTCCATTCAAAGATTCGTTTAACCCACCTTTTATTCTCCATTCGCTCAATTCTTACCTTATAATTCAACACAGCCTTTATGGCTGTGTTACTACGGTGGCTGCCTACGGCAGCCACCGTAGTCGAGTGGTCTGCGGCCCGTGTTCTGTATCGGGTCTCTGCTTGTCCAGAAAGACTGCGGGTTCAAAACCCGGCAATGAATACGAGCTGTTTCTCGTTTCACGCCGTGAGCTCGCACTTATCGGTAAGCCCTCAACTCCCCGCCCACGGACACCTCCCAGGATCGTCGCATGGAGCTCACCATCACCCTTACTCTAAAAATGTTAACCTTAAGAATTTGAAAAACCAATGTACTAAATGTCTATGTACTGTGTACTTGATTGGAAATAAAGAATGTTTTTTATCATTCTTTCAGAAAACAGACGCCACCCTAGATCCCCTCAAAGAGCTTCTGCAGCCGTTCATTTCGGGGCGCCTAATGCCACACGCTCTACCCTATTCTGCAGCACCTCCAACTTTTCAAGGTCTCCTCCATTCCATGCCATAACATTCATGCCAAACATTATGCTAGGTACTGCAACATACTTCCAAATTCCTCTGACACATTTATACTTATTTGCTCTATATTTGGCCACACTGCTTAGTCTTCCCCACCACTGCATAGCTTTTCGTCAATGCATTTAGGATTGAGTTTTTTAAAGAAGTAGAATTCCAATTCCAAAAGATCTCTTTCAAGTAAATCGCATCGACAGATCGCACCTGCAGAAATAACAGAGATTATGCCCATGAACTGTATATTATTGGCAAAATCAATTGATTTATCAATGGTGCAAAAATAAGCCAATTTTAAATTTATATGTACATTTTTATTAAATGGATTAGGAAATGTACTTTGAATAATTTTCTGTGGTCATGTACTGTAGATATGCCGTAGTATTTATTAGTTCAAATACTCTGTAATGTATCATCATACCTCAGTATATCCCGTCTCCCAAATTTTTGCCGAATATGAATTATTACGCTAAAAATAGAAAGATTTAAGAAGTTATGCTAAATAAGACTTTATTCAATTTGTAACAACTCTCTGGTATGTTTAAAGTAGAAAGAGTTGTGCTGCTTGTATCGCTTGTTGACTTTGAGTGCGGCACTATAGTGAAGGAAAATAACGCAAACTTTCGGATCGAATCGTTTTTCAATTTCAACACATTAAGCAATTGCTTTTGCGGCATTTAGATAGTACTTGGCACTTTTACCTTAATTAATAAATATTTTACTAAAATTTCAAAACTTTTAAACTCACTGCTTGGTTTCACTATTTAAGGTCAGCTTGGGGTTAGGTGAAATTGAACTTTTTGTTCCTGCCAAAACTGCTACAGCGCCTATTGAAATTCTTCTTTTCTTGGCGTTCAGTACCCAGCATTGAATGAAAGATGAAATTTCTAAAAAAAATCTACGTAGACTATGATGTTACCGGCAGCTTTTGCTAAGTGTATAACAGAATAAACTTGATACGGTTCAGTCCTAAACTTGATACGGTTCAGTCCTAAACTTGATACGGTTCAGTCCTGGAGTTACTGCTGATGGAGCTTGGTGAGCTGCCATCAGCAGCTTTTTAATTAATAAGAGAATGCGTCATTCACAATTTAGTACCTAAGATGCATCTATCACAGCTGTTTTAAATGTCTCAATATATAAAGAAATTACTTAGTAGCCCAAGAAACTAAACAAGTTACAAATTTAATGTATTTCATTCCTATCCTTTATTTATTGTCCAGAGTTCTGGTGATTATTATTAGCAATTGTATTTCATTATATTACTATAGTCTCTGTAAAAATTACACTAGAATAGAATAGAATAAGGCAATAGGAACGAGCCTTTTGACCCATTCTTGGTTCAATACCGAAGTCCCATGCCGAACACTCATTTGTTTGAGCAATAGCTTAAATGATTGAAACTATAAGCATAGTATTTATTATTTAATTTTTAGAGTTTTGAGGTATATTGCTTCTTTACTGGAAAACATGACTGAGATGCTCTAAGTTTAACTTGTGTGCTAAAATGCTTCCTGTTATTATAAAGATTCCACAGTATAAGTCAATATTTTAGCAGGATAAACTTAAGAATAGAAGACAAATCTTTCAATTTCCATGTTATTTTAATATATGCTAGGGTGCTTTGAAATTTGACTGCTTGGTTAATTAAATATTTAGGCATATTTTTATCAACATTTTTATTTGAAGTTTGGGCATCAATATTTTTTAAGTGCAATGAAAGAATAATTTTTTGTCATCAAAATTTTGGCAGCTGTAGCCTGGTATACAGTAAACATGATGACTATAATCAAGGTGGTCTTTTATTTGACTGAGTAGTTGCTATTTTCAATCATGAGGAGAGCTAAAATTGATAGTAAATGTAATAAATATATATAACTCTATTTGAAAAATATTCCTGTTAATATTCTTTTCTGAAGGTAGTTTTTGAGACAAAATCATTGTGATCTGTAGAATCTTTGTCTTCATCTTAACTTACACTTTATGATCAGCTGTAGCTGGGGCCTTAATTATGGCATTTAATTTGTTCTAAATTACACACACACCTTAATTATGGCATTTAATTTGTTCTAAAATACACACACACCTTAATTATGGCATTTAATTTGTTCTAAAATACACACACACCTTAATTATGGCATTTAATTTGTTCTAAAATACACACACACCTTAATTATGGCATTTAATTTGTTCTAAAATACACACACACACACAACAGAGTGGCATCTTAGAGTCTTTAGCTTGTTGGCTAGGATTATGTAAAATAATTCCTTAAGGAAGACTCTGGGTCATTTCATGCAAAGAACCAGCCAAGCAATGTGATCACTGGGAGAGCAAGCTCATCATGAACAGATTCTCATGCTTGGCAGGTAATCACACTCTAATCCAGATGACTTGCTGTTCAAAGTCAATGTTTCTTATTTCATGTGTACATTAAGAAACTCTTCTATGCATCCATAAGTCATGTTGCATGTTTCATCTAGCCCTACAAGATAGCTCATACAAGAGTTCTTTTCAACACATCTGGCATCCACTGCTTCTCTCCATATTGCTCACAAGCCACTTCTATAAAGCTTTCTTGCTTGTGCTCATATTTACTACATTCTAAGACCAGATGTTCTATTGTTTCTTCTACTCCTCGTTATACTGCATAAATAACCTGTTATTCCCCTCATCTCACCTCCATGTGCCTCTATTCACACTTAATGCCTTACATCTGATGACAAACAAGATTTGGCTGCCAAAACTGCTATAGAACATTTCAACCCTGGGTTCATTCTAATTGGCATACCAAGTTAAAGTAGTCTTCCCAGTCATGCTATGCTTCCCTTTGTTTAAAGCATACCATTCATTAATTTTTCAATTTACTTTTTCCACTTTTTACAATCCAACTTGTCTTTCACCTCCATGATTTTTCATTAATCAATCATCCATAGGTTTTCTAATTCTGACAAAAACAATCTTCTGAATCATTAGTTTTCTTGCATGCTCCCAGCAAATATTTTCCCATAGACTTATACTAAGATTCCATTCAAAAATGTGTTTAACCCACCTTTTGTTTTTCATTCTCCCAATTCTCACCTTATAATTCAATACAGCCTTTAAAATTCTTTCAGAAAACAGACTCCACCCTAGATGCCTCTAACAGCTACAGCAGTCCATTTGGGATGCATAATGCCAAAAGCCCTAACCTATTCTGCTGCACCTTCAACATTTTAAGGTCTCTTCCAGTCCATGTCATGACATTCATCCCAAACATTACACTAAGTACAGCAACATGCTTCTATATTCATTCTTGTTTGCTCTATGGTTGGCCACATTGCTGAGTCTTTCCCACTATGTCATAGCTTTTTCACTTTTTCACCTTTTGCTCTTGCACATCCATTTTCATTCAACATACATCCCAGGTATGTACTTATTTTTCTTAGTTCTGCCTATTTTAACTTCTCCAATATTCCACTTTCTATCTCTGTCAGTCTCATCACCATTTATAACCATACCTTTACTTCTATCTCCATCAAATTTTACCTTGTAATTTCTTCTATATCCATTCATAATCTTATGCATTCCTTGTAGTACTTGCCCTAAATCACTAACCACAACTATGTCATCAGCATACAGCTAACTACTCTGTTTCTCCTCTTCAATTTTCAGTCCAAAACCACTCATTCTCTGGTGGACAGCTAATTCTTCTGTGTATAGGCCAAACAGCAAGGGAGAGAGAGAGCACAATCCTGTCTCACTCTTCTTACATTCCTCACCTGCCTGCCCAGTCATTAAATTTTCCAGGCAATAAATCTCACATCTATTCTTGTACAGACTTTTCACAATGTACAATATCTTCTCACTGAAGCCAATTTTTCCCAGTGTGTCTAATAACCTCAAAAGGTCTGCTGTGTCATATGCCTCTTTAGTATCCAGAAATGCCAGTTACACATTTTTATTTTCTTTCTTTCAATTATTTTACTTACCATAAACAAATTGACTTCACAATGTCTATTTCTCCTAAAATCATTCTGTTCTTCACCCATTACTCTTCATTCTTCCACAACATGTTTCATCCTTTCATTTAGAATACCACAAAAAATCTTATTGTGTTAGCCAAAACAATAGGTCTATAGTTTTTTAATTATTTTATTCTCTAATGTCCACCCTTGTGTGATAAAACTTCTTAATACTTTTTACTACTTTATTCTGTACTCTCTGCATGACATGGTTGATGCGGCTAGAAATACGGCATGGGACTTGGGTAAAACAACCGAATAATTATTGAAGTAATTATCCGACCCAAGAATTGGCCAGAGGGTTTGTTCCTATAGCTTCATCCTATTCTTCCTGCAGTAAGGACTAAGGCTATCTTGATAACCAAGGAGCATTGACTCCTTTAAGCAGTGTGACTGAAGTGTACAGGCAAATTATGTAGAAGTTGTAAACCTTTACTAAACCTCTACCTGGACTTGTTAAATTGTTAGTCAAGTCTCTCAAGACAATTGTATGCATGAAATATGGTAGAATTCCTTTAAACCAGCACTCGCTGGTCAAGCTTTATATATATTTATTCATTGTTTTTTCTTCTTCAACTACTTTAAGCAATTGATATTGTTTTCCTTTTATGTCTAGCATGTCCATGAGTTGTTTTTGGCTACTTGGGTGATATTAACTGTCAACTGCAAAGTTCCATAGGTGCCAGTTAAAAAGACTGTAATTGAGAATTAGAATTTTCAGACTGTGAAAAAGACCTGCGACAGCTATACATGTGAGCTTGTTCAGTTACTGGCAGGATTAGCTGCTAGGCTTGGGTAGTTGCTAGGCAAAATTAACTTGTAGCCACCGTGGTCGAGTGGTCTACGGCCTGTTTATGTATCAGGTCTCTGCTTCGTGCAGAAAGACTGCGGGTTCGAAACCCGGCCATGGATACGAGTTGTTTCTCGTTGTTTCTCGTTGTTTCGCGCCGTGAGCTCGTACATATCGGTAAGGCTTACTGGGTAAGCAGTCAACACACCCATGCGCACGCCCATCAAACTCCCGGGATCGTCGCATGGAGCTCAACATCACCCTCACTCCTAGAATGTTAATCTTAAGAATTTGAAAAACCAATGTGCTAATGTCTATGTACTGTGTACTTGATTGGAAATAAAGTTGTTTGTTTTGTTTGTTTTTTGTTTGTAGGAAGGATTAGCTACTAGGCAGTATTATGTGATAGATTTGATTAGCTGCTTGGAAATAAAAGCGCCATTTTTTCAAGCACCTAGATACTTGTCTAAGCAATAAAAATTTTTAGATCCAAGAAGAGGTGAAATCTGCTCTCAAGAACTGTGTTTCCTCACTAATCGCGGGTGTTACGTTCCAGAAACACCCGCGATAAGCAAAAATCCGCGGTGTAGAGATGCTATATTTATTTTAATACCATTTCATCGGCTAGTGCAGTACCTGAGTCTTGGACAAGGGACGTAGTAACTTTTGCATGTACAGATACTTGCTCTAAAGGCGTTGGTGTCACAGACATCTTCGTGTGAGTTATGAACCTGGTTATGGGGAGCTGCTGGCGCTGCTCCTCTGCCTGGGTTAGCATGATTTTGTATGCTGACATGCAGCTGTCAATCGAATTCCTGAACTGCAACAAATGAACCAAATTCGTATCCCAATCTTCAGCAAGTTGCTGAAGTTCTTGAGCCTTTCTGTACAAGGTTGCAACCTTAGGCCAACCTCTTCCTCAGCCCATTGTTCTTCTTTCTCCTCCTCCTCCTCCTCTTCTTTCTCCTCCTCCTCCTCATCCTCTTCTTTCTCCTCCTCCTCTTCTTTCTCCTCCTCCTCTTCTTTCTCCTCCTCCTCTTCTTTCTCCTCCTCCTCTTCTTCACTTGCTGACGTGGTCAGCTCCTCCAGGTCTCCGTCCGTCAATGGTTGATCGTGTCAATGGTTAAGGTCAATATCTCCAGGTCAATGGTTAAATTAAAAAAATTGTGTTAATAATCTGAAAATAATTTCAATTCAAAAATTCTTGAGTATTTCAAAGCCTGTCTTCATTTTTTAGAATTAGTGGTTGTTTATTTACACATGTCCTTTGTAAATTATTGGTTGTATGTTGACACATTTTATGGTGGTTTGCCAGGGTATTCCAGTTCTTAGCTAAAGCATCATATGGTGTTAATACTGGATTTTATGTATTTTTTTGAATAACAAATGACGAAGTGAATTTAAGTTCTTTACACATTCATTGCTTAGCTCTATGTATGGACAAAATCTAAGTAATGAGTGTAGTTTTTTTAATTCCTAATATTTTTGTCTGGATTTTATTATCAGATCGATTCTTTTTAAGATAGTAGAAAAGTATTCATTGTGAAAGTTAATTGCTAAGACATTTTCCAATTAGTTAGAAAGACTTTGTGTTCACATCACTTTAATACAAGGCATTGGAACACAAAAATTTACTTGGAAATGGAATAGATTGAAAAAATATGTGATTGAAGTTCATGATTGGTGCAATTGAGAGTAGTATAAATGATCTGATCCAGTTTTTATGATGCAGTTCATAGTTGAGATTAGCTTTCCAAGTGAAACCTCTGCGCCTATTTATTTCATGACATGCAGATTTTTGAGCTGTCTCTTTTTCTTACAGAAGAAATTTCTATAGTGTGTCTATGTTGTGCAAAATATTTTACTTTGAATTAACTATTTTATAGTGTATTTTTAATTAGTTCAGTAGCAATCGTATTGTATTTTGTTCATAACTTCTGTTTTGATCTTCTTTGCACTCTATTCTTACCAGTTGTATCTAGAAGTAAATAAAGGACACTTAGTGGATGCACTCTTTTCAGAAGGCTAAGTGAAAGAGTACACCACAGTCTGTGTTCCTAATATTTTTTGGCATTGGAAAATCATTCAGACTTGAAGACCAGAAAGCAATGAGCGGTGTGTCCTCTGACTGACCTGTGAGCTGCATCATCATTTGTGACTTGGTTGTCATGTGACCTAGATCTGAGTGAAGGTCACCATGTCCATGATTGCAGGGCACAGACATAACAGCTCCCATGCTGCCAGGAAAAAAGTTCAAGTAAGTTGACATGTGTAGCCTGTGAGCAGCCATGCATGAGTTGATGGGACACTGTGAGGACAGTTTAGTTCCTTCAAATGTTGATCATGCATGTTGAATTATTAATGTATGGAACTATGTATAATTGTTGAATGTGCACCTAAATCAGTGTGATAGCATAAATTGTAAAGCAAAGCTCATAGATGTGTATGTTGAAGATTCAAAGAAGGGATTGTATATATTATGCAGCAGTGAACTGCTCTTTTGAGTGTTTTGTTTTGTAACTAAATTGCTAGCAATGTTGAGAGTAAAATACTGATGTAAGCAATTTCATCCATGTTAAAAGAAAGAAAATGAAATCTTATTCTATTGAGGTATACATGAAATATACATACAATGGTTTTTAAATTCTTGATGCTAAGATCTGAACGCAAATAACCATGCTTCCAGCAATAACGTTTGTCCATCTTGTGATAAGATAAAGGCTCGTAGGAACACGTTGCGCTGGTCTGGAAGTTTGAGGCAATGTTCAGTTTAGGTCAAGTCAGTCATGCAGCCTTCCAGCTCCTTGCATCAGAAACAGAAAATTTGAGGTGAAGCAATCCTTCAAAACCAGGAACCTGGTGACCCAAGTACAGATCACTAACCACTAGGCTACACTGGCAGTATAATTATCATCCAAAATAATATTATCTGAACCAATTTGTCATTTGATTTGGTGTAGTATAGTTAATATAAAACACTGATGGTGGTAGTACTTGAAACTTTCAAAAAAAACATTTGTACTCTTAGCATTTGTTCATGACTATGTGAAGTAGTGTTAAAACAGAATTTGGAAGATGATCAAAAATAAGAATCCTGACCACATAAGCAGTGCTAAAATGACCATTATTAGACATCAATCATGAGTAGTACATCTCTCATGCAAGTAATTTTTTTTAATGATATCAATAAACATGTCATGGTTGATTACTCTATTGATAGCCTAGAAATATATTTTGAAATCTTCATTGCAGTAATTTTCTAATTGAAAGAAAAGCTAATGATTTGTTATATGTGTGAATTGATTAAAACCATTGGAAACATATACATACCTGCCATGTACTCTAATATATATAAAGTTTTGGAAGGGACTCAGAAATATTTGTGCAGTCAAGTCACCTGATACTTGACCATTGCATGTGTTGAATGTTACTTATTCTAGCACAGTCTTGTTGACAGCATTAGTTTTTCAGACTTGAAAGAATTTGGAATATTGTATGGAATTGTAGCAACAAAGCTGTCCGGAGGGTTCAATATTAGAAATTGTATAAGAAAGGTGTAAAGTCATTAAATTTAATCAATGCCCATGCTGCTTATAACACTTCTGCAAATTGGTAGAAGTCTCAAATTGATCTGTCATGTAGGGCTTGCATCTTATATGGATAGATGAACATCTTCCTTTGCAAAACTCATGCACATTTGTTTCCAGATTTCGTTTGTGATCCGTGACAAGGTGGAGGTGTGCCATAGGTCAGCTGTGAATGCCCTTCAATATGACCCAGCCTTGCACAGACTCTTTTCTGCGGGCCGAGACTCCATCATCCGCATCTGGAACTGCAATGCCCGGCGTGACCCGTTCATGCAGGCCATGGAGCACCACACTGACTGGGTCAACGATGTCGTGCTTTGTTGCAACGGGCGAAACTGTGAGCAAATTTTCTTGTTGACCTTCATGTGTAGCTTGAATGCAGGCAAAAATGTTATCCGGTGCCATGGCATTTTTTCTTATTGTTTGGAGGTGGCGTGATATGCACATGGGCCCGCTGCCCGTGCGCACAAGGCATTTTGCCGACTTACTTGAAATTTCCCCTATGTTATGATGGTTCAGATTCATGAAATACTCTGATTGACGACTTTTTGTGTTGTATCTACCACCCACTCACTCCAAGCAGCGTTAATAGACCTATAATGTCAAGTATTGTACATAAACTCCAATGAAAAAGATACGTAAGCTATGCATGACCAATAGATAATATCGACAGCATTATGATATTGACCCAGCTACTTTGTTGCCTTCAATGTTATCAGTAAGAGGTATGGCAAGATGAAAACTTTATTGATGACGTGTGTGCAATGAATTTTGTGTTTTCCTGACCCTATTCATGAAGAAGAAAACACAAGAAACGCTCAAGGACTATTGGAGACAATATGACATGATTAGTGCACCATTATTTAGAAAGAATATAGTTTAAAAATATGTCGCTCTGTAGGGTTTAAGGAAGAATGTTCTAAATGTTCAAACTTCACTGCGCCAATTTTATTCTTACAATACCCACCTCTCTTTCTCTCATTCTTCAGTAAGATCATGCATAATTTTAATTATATGGAAATAAAATAAATTTATAATCAATGGTGTTATAGTCCCTTGAAATGTAGCCTTAATGTCGAATGTTTAAGGAAATTCAAAGTTTACTTTCGATATTACGTACATTTTTTCAAATATAGTATTTTTTCAGTATTGTGACAGTTGCTTATCTAAATTTTCTTGAAGTGATCTCAATTAAAATCAATTTCTGATTTTGCTCAATGAACTGGAAATTAAACTTATTTTGTGTATAAATGTTTCTTTGAAACCCAGTGCTTAAGTGTTTTGAAAAGTGCTTAACTGTGTGTAGATGTTTTGGTCTATACCTCACCACTAAATTGTGTTGCGAAGGCCTGCCAGGGAACTAAAATCATACCATATATATGATACTTGGCTGATATTCCATTCTGTTACCTAATGTATCTTTTTTGGTTGTCTAATTTTTGCACTTTTACCCTCAGCAAAATTTGAGTTCGTATTTTTTTCAGTGATATCTGCGAGCTCAGACACGACGGTCAAAGTCTGGAATGCACACAAAGTGAGTCAATGCGAGGGCAGTTGCGGCAGCTCTTTTTCGCTTCTCCAGTTAGCATTTGTGCTATTACCCTGGTGCTGTTATTTTTACTCTTCATGCTTGTATATGACATGAGGCTGGCTTCTGAAGGATGTTTTTTCCGAGTTGTTTTAACTGATGTCGAGTTGTGTACAGTAAGAGTGGACACAATGATGGTTGATGTTTGCTGATCTTGAGGGTTGTGTACAGTCAGAGAGAGGGTTCAATGATGGGTAGATTCAGCTAATCTCATGGAAGAGATTTAGCTCTGTGTGTAACTCTAAATTTTCCATGATTGTCTACTGTAGCTTTTCTGGTTGTAAGATCAGATATATGTTAGAGAATGCTGCTTTGTTTTCTATTCTTTTAGTGGGGATTTGTGCCATACTGCCTGATGTGTGTTTCCAATAATTTTTTGTTAATTTTTCAATTTATATGTGCATCCAATTCAATTTTTGCCTGTTTTAGACGTTGCTTCACGTGAAAATTTATTCTTTATCGATTTGAGGAAGAACATTGACTAATATAGTTTCAATAAGTTCATTTTTAGTTCTTTGGTAGTAATAGACACCGTGTTAAAAGATACTCCCATTCTGTTGAACTTCACACGTGTTTTCACACTAGTGCAATCAGCATCTCTGTGTCTTCAAGTGTTCAAGTCACGATTGGACCAGAATGCTGTTTTTAGATAATCTGAATTAAAAATCATGGTTTGCCTGGTCATGAGGCTAATGTGTTTTCAAATCCTGAAATATTGCATGCATATGACTAAATGTTGTTCGTAAGTTGCAATAGTCTGGGTTGTATATTTATGCAGCATAACACTTCAGTTGTAATTCATTTGCAAGACTACATGAGTTAAATTGTACTCGCTCTAAAGGTGTTCATGAATCCAGTCTAATCTCAAACATTGACTTTTACAGAGTTTTTATTACTTTAAAGGTGCTTGATGTTTTGTGTATTTCCTTCGCCTGGGTGTGCTCTGCTGCATACCAAAGTTTGGCTTGAAACTCTTGAAGTCTCCTTATCTTGGGGATCAAAATCACGATGTGAATATTATTGTAATCATTGTTCATTACGGTCCACAGAACATTGAACATAGTTGTAGTTTGAGGAGAGTGGACTTACTACCTTGATTGTAATGCACCTCGAGTCATTTGAGTGTTGATGGTGATGAAGCCTGGTGCTTGAAGCAGGTCTTGTCATGTGCCGTTTCCTTTGCTGCCCAGGGCTTCTGCATGTCTACATTGCGCACTCACAAGGATTACGTGAAGGCCTTGGCTTATGCCAAGGACAGAGAGCAGGTCGCCTCTGCAGGCCTTGACAAAACCATTTTCCTGTGGGACGTACAGACACTCACAGCTCTCACTGCCTCCAACAATACGGTCACAAGTACGTGCTGCAAAATTTGTCCAATTGCTTTTTCTAAATGGTTTAGTTTTTGTTACGTTAGATGCAACAAAGTATACTGCCAAATTTAAACATGTTCTCGCTCCATTTTCATGCCAAGCTTAGTTTTAATCGAGTTTCTAATGCTGTTATATCATATCTGCGACTGAAATGCTTGTAATTGTGAGCAGAGACTTCCAGTATTTCATTCAAATATTGTAAAGCAAGCTGCTTTTCAGTAAGAATTTTTTTTGCCGATAAACGTTATGTAAGGTTCAGCAACCTAACTTTCTTTTTTGCGGTTCAAGAAGTCATGAAAAAGGAAATTACGTTGCTGTACCCTGTATTTGTATTGGTTGTACCTGTATCATGGAAAAAAATTTTGTACTCTGTATTAGGTTGTTACGAAAATAATGGTCGATTTCAGAAGCATGCGTTGGCCTTCGAGCAGCCATTATTTCTGTAACAACCTAATAATACTCTGCTGCAGTCTGAACATACATACAATCATTAAGTGCCATGCTTTTCCCTGACAATAAAGTCCCGACAAGTGAAAAACTTTGTGGATATTCTTACAACCAGATTATAATGCATTATTTTAGAACAGTAATACTAATTTACCTGGAATAGTTTGTGCCTTGAGTACATTTACAAAGCATGTTGCTGATTAGAATCTTACGTCTCAAGTAAAACTCATACAGGGTGCAGCAACATAATTTCCTTTTTTCATTACTTTTTGAAAGGCAAAAAAGGAAGTTATGTTGCCGCACCTTGTCCCATGCAGTCAACAATCTTTGTCAATGCATGGGCTTGTGTTAGAAATAAGCGTGTTATGAAATCTGTCCATTGAATTTAATGAATGCAAAGAGATTTTTATTCCGCTCTTTACTTTGCATTACTAAAACTTTGTTCCCCGATGAAAAAGAAACTATTTCACTGGTGTAATTTGCTCAAGTTGGTCACCACAATACTATGAAGGATTTTTAGGAGTTCAATATGATATTCACAGAAGCATTGGTACATGTCCAGGAGCCTCGTATCACTGAAAAAAGTGAATTTTCTTCCTTGTGTATTGTATGTCGCTTCTAAACCAGGTTTTATGTATACCTCTTGGGGGAAGCGTGATCGAAACACCAAGCAGGAAAACAAACAAACTGCAATTGTCTGGAGCGTCATTGTGTATACATTAGTCTCATAATAATCTGGTATATTATTTATGGATATTATGTGTAATCGGTCGTGTTCACAGTTTGCAACCCAATGCTTTAGGTTTGTAAATACATCTAGTTTATTGTTTAACTTACTTCAATATTAAGGCAAGGACTATAGTTTGTTCAAAGTTTGCTGCCAGTATTTGCTGTTATATGTCTGTTCTGTCAGTGTCAGTACTGGTATAGGATATTTTAATATCATTAATGCTACCGTTGTCTTTTTCATAACGCATAAGTCACCAGAATTGGAACTTACCACGTAATGTTTTTTGATGGCATCTGGACCCATAGCATTGAAAGAAATTAAATACTCCACATTTGTAGTATCATTAATTTGTTCTGTTCTTATTTCAGCGTCGTCACTGAATGGTAACAAAGACAGCATCTACAGCCTTGCCATGAACGCCGCTGGTAGTCTCATTGTTAGTGGCAGTACAGAGAAGCTGCTGCGCGTCTGGGACCCTAGGACTGGTAACAAGACCATGAAGCTTAAAGGTGAGTTGTCCGATTGTTGTGTCCTGGTGTGACTGCCATCTTTTCCTTGTGAAATCTTTGAGGTTTGTAAGCTCATTGATGTCTCAGTCTTGATGTCTGTAGGCTTGTTGTCTGTAGGCTTGTTGATGTCTCAGTCTTGATGTCTGTAGGCTTGTTGATGTCTCAGTCTTGATATTTGTAGGCTTGTTGATGTCTCAGTCTTGATATCTGTAGGCTTGTTGTTGTCTCAGTCTTGTTGTCTGTAAGCTTGTTGATGTCTCAGTCTTGTTGTCTGTAAGCTTGTTGATGTCTCAGTCTTGATGCCCATTGGCTTGTGTTGGTGTACCAGCCTTGAGATCGAGAGGCTCATTGATGTCCCAGCCCTGAAGTTGAGAGGCTTTTTGATGTCCCAGTCTTTTGTTCTAGACCTGATACTTTTTCAGCGAGAGGTAAGTCATATTATTACCTTAATAGAGACTTGTTTGACTCTCGAAGTGACAACAGGACTAATGAGCTCCTATACTTGAAGTGCCAGCTTATTGGATTTAAATTGCCATGTGATCAAAGAAGCTGCAATATTTAAGGAAATCTTGACCATCAGGGCTTCATAAAAACAGGAACACTAGAGTTGCCTTGTTGTCTGGTGTGTATGTTACTAGAAATTTATTTTTCTTGCTCAGAAGACTTGTAAGTTAGCTGTGTATGTTATTGACTCGATGGATATCAGAAGTTTTGAGATGAGATGGCTAATTCAAATAGATGATTTTCAAACAGACTTGAGTGATATAAAGTGTGAAATGTTTTAATTTCTTTGCATTTTTGTGTAAAATAGACGACACTGTGATGTCGCTCAAGCTGAGAGGACGGTATTATAAGACGTAAAGTCAAGACCTGTACCACAATTTTATCAACCTTAGCGTTTTGATGTCTGCCTTTGCTTCTGCTACCTTCAGTTGATGCAAAATGTGCGGTAGAAGTCATTGACACGAATTTTTTAAATGGGCAGAAAACAGACATCACTGACTTCAAGTGCCGTTGACAGCAACACTGATTGAAACTCAGACTAGATACCACTAAGGTGCACGTTCCATTTAATGATGATTTCTGTAAGATTTAGTTTTTGGTTGGTCTTGCTTTATTTTGAGTCTTGTAGCTCTGTTACTGAAGGGCTATGGACTTGTTAGAGCGAGAGGATCTACTTGATCAAGCAGCACACTAGTATTTTACTTGCTGTACTGTCAACAGTGATGTCGAGTAGTCCTAAACTTTCACTAGATAATTTTCCTGTAAATCCTAGAAAAATATGCATTCATTTCCTCTGGTAGGAGTAAAATTTTTAGTATACTCGTACTGTACTCAGTAATTTGCAACGTTGCATGTAATGCTTGTGTGAACCACCTAGTCATTCTCTAGGTTTCTAGCCTAGCGAGCAGGACGTGTACTTCAGGGGTAACATAGGTACTAAGATTCTTAGTAACATAGGTACTAAGATTTAACACTAGTGCAGTTCCCCATTTGTCGAGGGACGACCCGCAAAGGTGGTTAGCACTTAGCAGTCGAACGCCCGCAGTCTGAGTGGTAACGACTGTTCACTGCTGCTGTCGAATGGTTGCCTGGTAGAAAGATCCCCGCTACCGAATTTGGTGTGCTTCTCGGAACCATTTTTGTAACTTTTAACACTTTGCAATTGGTGTTGCAATAAAGAAAGGCATAAAACTGCTTTTAACATTTGTTCGTAATTCAAGGTGCAATAAATAAATATATATAAAACCATTTAAACATTTCATCTCAATTCATAATGCTATCAATAAATAAATAAAGAAAAACACTTTTAATTAAAGTAT
>VCRD01001197.1:141109-158354 GCA_006783055.1 Trinorchestia longiramus | reverse complement strand
CCTTGAGTAAGGTCACACGGGCAGTTAGATTAGGCTTGTTAAAGTTGGTTGCTTAAAATCCCCCAAGCACGACCAAACTTTACATGGCAGTTTCCAGACCAGCAACCTGATCAAGTGCCGCTGTCTAAATTTACCCTTTGTGCTTCTAGACGCTTCATTCTGTTCTAAATAAAAAGGCGCGGGGCAATCATGCGTTCCACCAGTTTTGTAGGCATGAGAGCAAGGATATAGGGTGGTAGAAGGCAAAGGTTTGGAAGGTTTAGGTATAATAATAATGAAACCAAGCTGCCACGACTCTCGGACAATACCTGAACTAAGACTGCTATTATCTAAGATGAGAAGCCAACTTTTACACGCATCTGGTAAATTTTTCAGATGCTTCGGCAATTACCGTCTCAGCATGCTCACAAATCTTTTAAAGCTAAAGTCTTCTGTGTTAACACCAATCAATACGGAAGAAAGTGTAGCCCTGTTTCATTCTTCTTTCACTCCTCACCTGCCCCGTCACTAAATTTTTAATGAAAAAATGTACTCGATGGTTTAGACTCAGTGTTAATGCTCGTTATTTCTTTTGCGTAAGGGCGGTTCGTATCGTCTATGTAGGGTAGGTTCTATGACTTTAATGTTGGTTTCAATGTCCATGTCAACTAGCAACTTTTTCTCGTATACATGCAAAAATCGAATATATTTATTGACAGAAATCAAAGAGGAGTTTAAGTCTTTTATTATCATTCCCTGTGTTTGAAAAGCACCCCATCTTCAACAAAATACGTAGTTTGCTGACAGATCCATTTGTGTAACAACCACGCACTAGACAGATAGGCTTCAGTTTACTCTAGAGGACAAAATATCTTTGCAAACAGTCTGAAAGACCTACTCGTGTTATTTACCAAGTATACCCAGTATAAAATATAGTCATAACTTTTAACATACATTATATCTCTCGTGTTCAGATGTGCGATTATACGTCATATTTGCTTGGGATTGTGATACTGAAGCTCACTATTTCCAAACTAATGAAGACGACTGCAATATTAACAATACGCCCGCACTAGCCAGCCTCGTCTTACTAGTTATTACGACAGTTATTAGATATACTGTATGCATACACAAGTGAGCTAAACTTATTTCTTGAAATACAGAATTTCTCTCTATGTCAGACGCCCCTCACGATTGATAAATAGCAATGAGTTGCCACTTCTAGGTATTTATGAAGTTTATGCTAGGCTTCGGACAACTCAGAGTATGCTGATTGATGTGATGTTGGAGCTCCGTTATCTACGACATGAATGTAGGACTTTCCTTTAGTTAAATGCGCTATGATCACAATTCGACTTGGATTGAGCTCACCTAGAGCGTAGCTCAGACATTTCTAGCTTCACAAGTCAAAGATTTATTAATTTGAGGAACTAAGTTGACTGCCAGTACAAACGGCCTCGCACCAGCCGGTCTGACGACATGATTGGGCGAGTCGAGAAAGTTGTTTTGGAGGATCGCTGAACGAGTGTGGAGCACATCGCCTCCAAAGTTGACATTTCTGAGAGAAAATTCCTACATGTGGGTGATACAAAACTGACGGACAACCACAACGCTGTACGCGTGGCATGTTGCCAGTCAGTTAATGTTGACGCGTGATGACGGTATGAATGACTTTTCTCATCGATTGTGATAGTGGATGAGACATGAATACCGTTTTCAAATCCTGAAACAAAGATGCACATAGACTTATGGAAGCACATGCACATGGAGCAAAAAATATTAGGGTAAGCACCAGTGCTGATAAACTGATCATGTTCTGGGACAGCAATGGTTTAATACTTACTCATTTCGTTCCATAGAGCAGTAGGATGACAAGTGCATCCTATCAAGATGTTTTAAAGAAAAAGCTCCTTCCAGCATTGCGTCAAAAACGGCCAGGAGAGGCTGTGCGAACGCGTGGCTGTAGTTTCTTCATGATAACTTTGAAGTAAATTGTCATGCTCCCTACTCAGCTGACCTGACTCCTGGTGACTTTTGGCTGTTTCAAACGATGAAAAACAATCTCTGTGGTTGCACATTCACTAGGCATGCCGCTATTGTATTCACTGAAATTCCCTTTTCAGAATTTTCTAATGAAATTCACTAATTTCATCAAAAAATTTGACAAAGAAATGGCTAACTGATCAAAAGGTACACAAACACCAACAAGAGACGCTCATATAAAATGTACTATAAAGGATCATACACATCTTGGTCGTCATCTTTGTCACCACCCCCGGAATATTTTTTGAGCATTTCTAGCCTGTAAAATTGGAAAACTTCTTTCGCAGCTTCAGCAGCCCTGTGTAGCACAGCAGTGTACTCAGCAGCACTGAGACAGCCCTCCTGATGACACGACACCACTTCATTGCTCACACTCTCTAGCACGAACACCAGAGAGCATTTGCTGTCCTGTTCAGGCACAAGGAAATCTATTAATTAACACAATAGACTACTAATGCATAGATGCTGAGGTGCGTTCAGAGTAGATCATTATGTTTAGCTAGTAAGAAATAAGATCATTTATTCACAATACTCATTTTACATATAGTAATTGTGCACAAGAATTGAACAGGACGAATCTTAATATTTTGTATAGAAAATGTGCTTTCACTAATTTTCCATAAAAATACACAAATGGAAATTAATACTTAACCACATAAAAAAATTGCAAAAGCTTACAACTTCCCTTCGAAGTCAAGGAAATTGAACGGAAATAGCTGGAGAAACTAACAAAACAATAATGGCTATCATAGAAATATTTTTCAGTGTCAAGCACTATTACAGCAAAAGAAAACCTGGAGCTCAAGAGCAGTAGGAACAAACACTACTACAGCAACAGAATACCTGGAGCTCAAGAGCAGTAGGTACAAACACTACTACAGCAACAGAATACCTGGAGCTCAAGAGCAGTAGGTACAAACACTACTACAGCAACAGAATACCTGGAGCTCAAGAGCAGTAGGCTCAACTAAGATGACGCCAGCGTTGGTATAGCAGCAGCTGACAGCAGCCAACAGCGCCTTCATCTGCACCCCAGCGTCCAAGAGAGCCAGGATCGTTCCGTTGATGCTTGCTGTGACTAACTGGTGCTGCACAGTTATGTTAAACAGTTAGGAATAGTGCAGCAGAGTTATGTTAAGCAGTTAGGACTAGTGCTGTACAGTTATACTACACAATTAACAGTAGTGCTGCACAGTTAGCAGTGGTGCTGCAAAGTTATATTGCACAATAAATGCTTTCAAAACCCAGCAAATTTTAATCTAACATTATCGGACAATGGAAACTAGAAGAACTTCGTTACTTGAAAGAAAAAAGTAATTGGAGGATAAATACTAGAAATAATCGAAGAAGTATTAATAACATTAATTTATCTCCAATTCTTTGTAATTCAGCCTTTCGCCTCTCCTGCTAGACTCACACCAATAATTAAGCAATCATTAGCTACAGACCCACGGCAAGCAATTGTCCATCACTACAGAATAAATAAACACCTCTTATGCATCTGGGCACACTGTGCTCCACGGCTGTCACTAACAGGGACTACATGAATCACCTCATAACATTGACTGTTCACTGCAACAAGAGTTGCTACCTACTGCAGCAAGAGATGCCACCTACTGCAACAAGAGTTGTTACCTACTACTACAAGAGATGTTTGCTACTACTACAAGAGATGTTTCCTACTACTACAAGAGATGTTTGCTACTGCAACAAGAGATGTTTCCTACTGCAACAAGAGATGTTTCCTACTGCAACAAGAGATGTTTCCTACTGCAACAAGAGATGTTTCCTACTACTACAAGAGATATTTCCTACTACTACAAGAGATGTTTGCTACTACTACAAGAGATGTTTGCTACTACTACAAGAGATGTTTCCTACTACTACAAGAGATATTTCCTACTACTACAAGAGATGTTTGCTACTTCTACAAGAGATGCTACCTACTGCAACAAGAGATGCTATCAACTGCCATAAGGTTTTCTATTGTTTTGTCTGTCAATTAATATACTTCCATGGAACACAAATTTGCCCTACATATGCCAAATTGAAGAAGCATTGAACTCCTGTCAGCATTAGCCAGTCGATTATAAATCATATTACACCAGTCACATTTTGTCAAACATTTTCTGGGTGAGTATTTAAAAGGTTACCTAAAACACTAGCAACTCAAAAAGCAACCAACTCTACATGATATAATTCTATTTGCAATGGAAAACTGGAGCAAAATAGTAATTTGAAAATTACTTTCCAGAGCGAATAAAACTGTTTTAAAAATACACAAATAAATATTAACTTAAGCAGAATTTGAGGTGTTATGAGCTTCCTTGAAAAAGGAAATGCATCAAAAGAAGCAGTAAAATTGAACACAGAGTCAGATAAAAGCTCACCCGGTGCTCTGACTGTAGTTCCTGGATATTGACGAGGATGGTTGCTCGAGGGTGTAGATGGCTTGCAAGTATGTCATCCACACATTCACTGATGATGTTTTCTATGGCTCGCTCTCCCACCACTGAAACCAATACAATTTCTTATGGGAAAACGTATTTTAAATTGAGAACAATAAAATACTGGCAAGGCAGCCAGTCAAGTACTGGCAAGGCAGCCAGTCAAGTGCAGGTGGGGCAACCAGTCAAGTACTGGCAAGGCAGCCAGTCAAGTACTGGCAAGGCAGCCAGTCAAGTACTGGCAAGGCAGCCAGTCAAGTACTGGCAAGGCAGCCAGTCAAGTGCAGGTGGGGCAACCAGTCAAGTGCAGGTGGGGCAACCAGTCAAGTGCAGGTGGGGCAACCAGTCAAGTGCAGGTCAGCCAACCAGTTAAAAATTGGTGGAAGCAACTAATTAGAAATTGATGGCATAACTAGGTGAGTTAAAGAACACTGAAAATCCTGCAAGTCTAAAAAATTTAAATTTACTCCTGGAGTTACAAGAAAAACCTGTAGTCATAATAAATGTATGAAATGATAACAGTTTGTACATCTGCTTTAGCAGAAAACCTTTTACTGGTATTCTCTCCAATTCCTTAATGAGACACTCTTCACTTGAAATTAATTATTCATAAAATATTAATCATGTTATAACTAACATTTGTTGAAATGGGAGTTAACATCAGACTGATTTCTATTCACAACATAACCAAACATAAATGATTGTATGATTCACCTTAAATTACTTGAACATAATTTTTTCTCTACTTTTTCATTGAAGAACAAAAAAAAGCATACATTGAAAGACATTCAACTCTACATATTGATAGCCAATTTTCTTATATTTATATTTAATTAATTGAATAAAATGCTACACTGTCATGAAGATTATTACATGTTATTTTCACTTGGTTCACAATCAATTTTATTTACTGTAATACTTCAGCTTTAAATCTAGACACACATCACTGGCAGTACAGGAGGACTAGAGATGTTTGGGTAGTAATGTGTTGTTTGGGTAGTAATGTGTTGTTTGGGTAGTAATGTGTTGTTTGGGTAGTAATGTGTTGTTTGGGTAGTAATGTGTTGTTTGGGTAGTAATGTGTTGTTTGGGTAGTAATGTGTGGTTTGGGTAGTAATGTGTGGTTTGGGCAGTAATGTGTGGTTTGGGTAGTAATGTGTTGTTTGAGCAGTAATGTGTTGTTTGAGCAGTAATGTGTGGTGTGGGCAGTAATGTGTGGTTTAGGCAGTAATGTGTGGTTTGGGTAGTAATGTGTTGTTTGGGTAGTAATGTGTTGTTTGGGTAGTAGTGTTGTTTGGGTAGTAATGTGTTGTTTGGGTAGTAATGTGTTGTTTGGGTAGTAATGTGTTGTTTGGGTAGTAATGTGTTGTTTGGGTAGTAATGTGTTGTTTGGGTAGTAATGTGTTGTTTGGGCAGTAATGTATTGTTTGGGCAGTAATGTGTGGTTTGAGCAGTAATGTGTGGTTTTGAGCCCCATACTGTCACTCAAGACAGAGATGTTAAGCCCTAATTCTATGCAAAACACACTTTGAAAGTTAAAAATAATTTTTTACTCAAACTGCAAATTATACAAATAGTTTCAAAACAATTAATAAATAGATAGTGTTTGAGATGGCTTGTGTATGATTCTGATCAGTCCAGTTTTGGTAGTTGAAAAATGTAGGCCCCTTTTTGAAGAGGAAAATGATAATGGTATAATGAATTCTCAATACATACTTACAAATAACTATTTATAAAACATGGTTGAATTCTACAGCATTGTACTAAGCTACTATTACCAAACTGTTTAATGGATTCAATTTTTTTAAATAAATTTCTTTTAAATATTAATGTTTTTAAAAATATTAATAATGAGAGAGTACTTAAATTCTACTCCTTCTTAGAAGCTGAGTACATATAATAAACATGCTTTTCAAAAGTTTTTTATTCAAGCATTTGGTGCCCTGTTGGTTGAGCCATAATATTGGCCTCTTATGACTGAATAATGACTTATAAGTGATTCAATATTGCTAGCTGTACTAAATCTTCCAAAACATGCAACCAAATCTTAAGATGCATCAAAAAAAAAAGTATATTTAATCATCAGCAGGAAATAAGAATACAATGACTAGAAAAGTTTCTCTTGCAATACACTTTACTTATTTGATGCCTCACTTCTGATTTAGGAAGAGACTTGGCAAATGTAGTTCATAATTACATTACTCAACATTCATAAGAATGTTTCTTCTTCTGATGTCCTAAGGAAAATGAAGAGTTGCCAGTGTCAACTGATAGGAATTAAAGTTTGCCTAACTAAAATAAAGCTTCTTCACTGAGAGACTTTTACCACAAAAATTAAGAATCTGATTTGAAGTGGAACTTGGGAGCAGAAAAAAGCTTGTTGGATTGGCAGTGCACAGCTTGCTACACCTGCCAAAAAAGCAAGAAAACTACATAAAAAGACAGACAAGGAATGCATGTAGCTAAACAAACAGAAATGCTACACAAGCACAAGATTAATAATTATGATGGTAATAAAATTAGAGTGGAAGAAACTTACTCGCTTGCCCATTGCAAGGACAAAACTGAACTTCCAGATGACATTTGTTATGCTGTCTTGCAGAAATCCGAGTTGATGTGGGGCCTGTGACAGAGGAAACCACCACTGTATTTCCTGAAAAATTTAAAACATTGAGTTAAAGCAATATAAAAAACAAAGGTAAAAGTAGTGCAGATTCAAATCATAATAAGTAAATTAAGCCTACAGTGCCTGTGCAAACTATTGTGAAATATCTGTAGCTTTCCACAGAAATGCCTTAGTCAATCATAATAAATTAATGGAGATATAGCCTTAGAAATAAATACTGTACTACATACTGTAAGGAGAAACTTCTCTTTGTTGTCATGTCAAAATATGTTGAGAATTTACATATGGAAATGCTTTCAGTTAAAAAAAAATACAAGTATGAGCCACTTCAACTATTGGCTTTCTACATTTAGCATAGCAAAGTTTCACTTTAAACAAATTAAAAGAAAATAATGAATTATGACATCATATCAAATAAATTTCAATGACACTATAATCTAGATGAAATAAGTACATGGGTTTCAGTGGTTCTGACATACTATGTGTCTAAAAAATATCCATCCTTGAATTTTCCTGTACACAGTAGTGATGCTAAGGTGGTGCCACAGTTCACAGAGGAAGAAGATGGCATAATGTACATACATGGTTGATTTTTTCAATGTTCCAGGCACTGCCTGCTGACTGACAGCCATGTTAGGTGCTGTTATAAGTGTTTGTCTGATTTGATTTATCTCAAAATTGGTGAAAGAGTAGAGAGCAAAAGTACTGTATCACATTGTGTTAAAAGATTGGTGATTTTCAAAGCAAAACGATTTGTGAGATTCAGTAGGTGTTTGCAAATGATGCTATGAGGGTAACAGAAATTAAGGTGGGGGTCAACTGATTCTCAAGTTGTTGCATATTGCTAAAGAGAGACCAGCATTCTGGTAAGGCCACAAGCCAATCATAATGCAGCTGTTGTTGAGAGTATAAAGAATCAGATAATGGGAGATCATTGTTCAACATTCCAAAATTGCAGCAAAAGTTGGATCCATAAAGATTTTGTACATGCCATTTTGCATATGTAAAGTGGCTGCAAAATCTTTGCCCATACTTCTGATGGTAGAACAGAAGAACTCTGTCTAGCAGTTGCACAGGACCTGCAACTGATGGTCACTACCAGCACTGAAATACAGTCCTAACAGAAGACAAGTCATGGGTGTACTGGTACAATCAGGAAACAAAAGTGCAGTTGTTGCAATAGAAGCAGTCTAAGTTCCTAAAGCCAAGGAAAACACAACAGGTCAGAAGCAAAATCAAGGGATGCTAACTATGTTCTCTGACATACAAGGAATTTTGCATCATGAATACACACCAGAAAAACAGTGATTCAAGAGTTCATCAACTTTGTGATACAATTTGCTGCAAAAGACATGACTTCTGGAGGGTAAAAACTAAAACTTGCATCTAATGATCCTGATGCATACAAAACATCAATCTAAAAAACAATGCTCCATCTAATTCATCACACCTGATTCAGGCTTTTTTGGTAAAGCATAAAATTCCAGTGACTTGCCAACCTTCCTACTCTCTGCATGCAGCTTTTTGTAACTTCTAGTTGTTTCTGAAACTGAAGGTGTCATTGAAAGGATCCTGTTTTGAGGGTTGAGAAGAGATAATTCAAACAAGACAGCAGAGTCAAACACCATTCCAAGAAAAGACTTCCAGATGTGTTTCTGGAAGATGAACAAACAATGTATTGCAAAACATGTCTTGGTAAAAATGTTACAAAGAAATATATCAGAAAAAAATGCTACCTAATCACATTGCATCTATACCTATTGTGCATCAAATAATGTTTGGGGAGAGATGCTTTTTTATCTTGGGATGCTTTGGGAAACTGAGCTTCCCAAAGGAAATGGTTCAAACTCTACTCCACTACCAAAAGAGACTGTAGAGTACAGTTGAACTAGTGCTATGCTTACACAATGTGCTGGTTAACTGATATGATTTACTAATGAGTCTGTAAATGATGAATTGCTAAATGAAATAACTGTTCCATTGAATTACTTTTTTACTGTTTTCCAAAAAATATTTGAAGTACAATTCTTCCTACAATTTTAATTCTTTGAAATATTTTGCTAATATATATTTATTGGATTTGAAAACATGCAATTACATATTTATTTTATGAAGCAGTAGAGTAATGCATTTTGAATAACAAATTATTCATCTTTCATAATTATCAATCAATCAATGATATTTTTTCCATCCATAAAAATTGCACAGTGGCACCAGTAGCAAGAAATTTATTTCCACAAGATTGAGACCCAGTCAATGACAACAGCAATTCTAAAGATATTACAGCATTGTTAATTAGACTCTGCATTCTATACATGGAAAGATACATTATTTCATAGCTATTTTGAATAGGAAATATATTATACTACTAGTGTACCAAATGGTTGCTTGTCATGCAGTGATTTTCCAAGATGAAGTCATCCAAAAAGCTGCCTTTCAATTTTTTTCAATTTGAAAACTTGTTTCATGATGCTTCAATTTGTTGTCTTCCATTAACACAGTAAGCATAATCAACTGTCAAAAATAACGTTTTGAAGAAAAAAAACAAGTGAGTAGTATAGGGTTATCAAAAAATATATTTTTATCATATTTTCTATGATAAGCTGCCTACAATGCTGCTTTAACTGGTAATGGACAAGTATTTGCAGCTTATAATTACTTCCAGTAAAGAGTACATCCTCTTTCCTGACTACAAATGCTGCTTTAACTGGTAATGGACAAGTATTTGCAGCTTATAATTACTTCCAGTAAAGAGTACATCCTCTTTCCTGACTACAAATTCAACAACAAGGCCATGAGGTCAACAACAAGGCCATGAGATCAACAACAAGGCCATGAGGTCAACAATAAGACCATGAAGCCAACAATGAGGCCATGATACCAACAATGAGGCCATGAGACCAACAATGAGGCCATGAGGTTAACAATGAGGCCATGAGGCCAACAATGAGGCCATGGATGGGGTTACTAATTCAAAAAAACTCACATCCACTCATCTTTAGGGAACATCTATGGTCATTTTGTCAGTTTATTTTAAGAAAGTTGATGATTCATTAAATGTTTAAATATATATTAATGAAAATAAACCTTACAGTTGAAAATAGCTTATGTAAATCAGGGTTGTACTAACGTAGCTAACATAGTTTCTTTGATGTTTGATCAACATGATGTACAAACACATAAAATTATTCGATAATCAAGGGACAACATTAATAAAGTAAGAATTATAACAAGAAGTGACATCTACCAGTGGATTATACACGTGAAGCAGGCATAACAAAACTGAACAATTTGAGCACAATTAATGCATTCATATATCTTACCCAAAGAATAGCAGGCTGATCCATCAGCACGAGACAAAAATTTCATACTGGTCGATTGATCAATTGACATGATTAATAAATTCAAATTTATAGCGAAATTATGTTGGATGGATTAAAAATTATTATGGAACGACTCGTGGCTAGAATCAGGAGCAAATTTTGTTTACTGACGACACAGACACACAGTCAATCACAGATCACCATGACAGAGACTAGCGAGAGCGAGTACTGACTACTGAGTACTGAGCAGGGTTGCCAGAAGGTTTTCGTGAATGGTAACAAATTCCCATCTCAAAAGGTAACAAATTGGATCAAAAAGTAACAAAATCTAAAAATCTTCAAATAAATGTTTTAATATTAAAGGAAGTGTTTACTAACCTTTCAAAAAGTAGCTCCTTCTTCAGCACTACTGTATAAGTCCTCTTGCGTCATTAATCTGAGTAATTCTCGAGAGGGCTGCGATTTCATGCAGTTAGTGCCACTAAGTAAACTTTTAGAGTATAGAAGCGCGTTTAAAGTTTCTGTTTTTACCAAAGACCTGTTTTTGCGTTTAGTATTATTTAAAAGTGAAAATATTCTTTCGGCACTGGCTGAGGCATGAGGCAACGCAAGTAGGCTCATCATTAACTTTGATAATAGGGGATATCGAAGTTCATCACCGCACTTTTCTTTTGGAACAGTGTACCAGAACTTTTCAGGTTCCTTGTCAGTTACATGGCTTGTGTCCTCCAAGGTGAGCTCTCGCCACTCGGGATTCAACATTTCGTACTCTTCTTCAGAAATGATGTTAGGAAATTTTAAGGCAAGAGGAGTGATAGAGCCAGGTTTTCCCACATTAACGTTGGCAGGATCCATAGCCTCAAGCAATTCCAACTTTTTAAGCATATCATTCGACAGAAAACGGTTGAACATTTCTTTCATTAATTGAACATAGAAATTCAAGATGTTCACCCGAAATTGCTTCAGGTCCTTGTCAGAAATTTTTTCAGAATTCTCGCAATAAACAGCTTCTACTATGGCTCCATGGTAAATTTCATCAATTGGAAGGTAGACCGAAGGATCATTAACAGTAATTGCTGCTAGATCCTTATTATTAATCATTTCTCGTTTCACAAAGTAACTCAGGATAGTTTTAACAGAAATATTTTACAGAAATATAACTCTTCAGTTTGTGTAGTTTAAAGGTCTCAGTTTGAAATTCAAGGTTTATCTTATTGACATTGGGTAATATGAAGGCCAAGAATGAATAGTACATCATATTTTGTAGAAGTTTCTCATATTGCTGCAGCAAATTATTGCAAATTTTAAATGGTAACAACATTTGTCGAAGTAGTAACAAAAGTAACAACTTGATGATATGTAAGCAAAAAGTAACACTTTTGTTACCAAAGTAACAATTCTGGCAACCCTGGTACTGAGTACTGAGTAGCGAGATGATCTCTATACTATTTCTCCATGTAGAAAATACCCTGTATTTAAAGTAACTTGTAGGCCCTATAGAGGATTTTTATTTTAACATAATAACCGAATTTGGCCAAAAAATACAGTATAACTCTTATTATAACGTTACACTAAATTATTTTTATATATAGATGAAAAATAACGATTATTCGTTATGTGTTGTCGTGTTCATAACCGTGAAAAGTTTAGGTACGATATATATCCATGGTGTAAAATACATTTTCAGGTAATTTATTCTGCCATATAACTTTTCAACATATATTGAAAAATGTAAAATATATATCATTAGTCTTTCATAAAAGATAACGATTCTGGTTGCGACTCAATAGCCAAAAAATATTCTAGTCCTGATGATTTTTTTTGCATTCAAATTATTGATAATGGAGCACATAAATTATCTAAACATTTGGAATATACCTCCTCGACGGGAGCCCTACAGGCTACTTTCTCTTTCTCTTTCAGTCATTTCGAGTTATTAATGAAATCACTTTTATAGTTTCTGAACATAATTCATATATATAATAATAATTTTCTGTAATTTTGACACATATAGGTTTAATGCAAAAATAGTCAACTTTGGTCACAAAACATTACAAGGTAATCAACTTTCAACTACTTGATATGCTGTAAAAAATAATAGTTATATATGGAATACAAACTTTTCTAAAAATAATGGTTTTTAAAATTGCAATTTCTCACAAACAAGTCTCATTATTATTCTCACACTGCTCGTGATGTGTGCAGCACAGTTTCTTCATCGATATTCCTATAATATCTCAGTCGTCCGAGAAGAGAAGTCGAAGTTGGTTGCGTGTGCTGTGCTCCGTATTTTTTGGGTAAAATGTGAGGGTAGATCCCAGTTACTGTGCAGGTACAAGTAAAATGCAGTGTGTGTTATTTTATGGGCGACTGTTTTCGCGTGCCGTAGCTAACGGTGTATACAGCACCACCTCTGGGGGCCCAGTTAACAATTCACAACAGCAAATTTCCGCGTCCACTAGCGCTGCAGCGCCCGTGTCCCTCACCAACACTCCCCAGTCGCGTGTGAGGTTGTTGACAGCAGTCAGTGGTTTTCCAAAAAATAACGGACCTGACAGAGTGCGACCAGGCAAATTTGGAGACGATGCTTACTTCGTTGCAAGACATCAGCTTGGAGATGTTATTGGTGAGCATTTGTTCTTAAGAGTAGAACCTCTGAATATTAACTGGGAGTGGGTGATATTTTGTGTGCCAAAATTGATAGTTTATATAAGGCAGGTTTATGATTATAAAAGTTTAGTGTTGCAGTAATTTATTGCATGTAAAGTATGAACATGCATACAATAACCGGCATGAAAATAAATGTAGCTATAAAATTTAATGGGTCAAATATTTGATTAGGGCACTGACTTTCTGCAACTGGAAGAGATGGTATTAATCAGTGAAACATTTCTAAGGTAGTATTTATTGGGCCTGACATTCTTATGATGTGAGAACAAACACATAAATAGTTGTATTGTTTAAGCAAAAAAATTAAGTTGTTCACAGAATGCAAGAAAAAAATTTGTAGAAGACAAATTCATTGGAAATGGTAAGCTAATTTGACTAAGGAAATAATACTACTTTATACATGCTTCAATATAAAATATTGGCATTATTAAATTTTTTGTGTGGTATTACAATGTTTAGTTTAGTGGTAGTGAGGTATTGGTTAATGATTTCCAGAAAGAACATACACAGGTTCCTCATAGTTAAAAAATTTTTTACAGGAAATACAGATTGCAAAGACCTAACTTGTGTTGATGCAGATTCTGTCTTGTCAGTTCAAAAGAATTAGGATGCTGATAATAAAGCTTTGTAAGCTCGTAGTATGACAGATATGATGCAAAGTTGGAACGTTTTTCTTGTGTGCTAGCATGGCTTACTGCAGTGGCCATAAAGTAGTGTATTGGCTGGCACTGCAGTTGTGAGAACAGTCAGTATGGAAGTATGATACATTGGTGGTTCTGAAGGGCAAAAAATGACAAATATTGATTATTTTTTATGGAAAATTTACCTTGCAATATATAAAGCAGTAAAACATTACCCATCCTGCATGGAGTAAACTAGCCCTCATGAAAAGAAATCCTTTTGGATTAGTGGATATTCAACTTTGGATAATGTTGAGTTCTAACTACTTGGATTTGTGCATAAGATTATTTGTTTTAAGTAATTTCTGTTATTGTACAGTTGTGAAGATGTTAGAAAGAAATAATTTTGATAGCATTAAGTTAGATTTTTTAACAAAATCTTTTTCTTAAATAAGAGAAAGTTGGATCACAGCAAAAAAGAATAAATGCATTTCAATGATAGCAAGATAGGAAACTAATATTGAAAAAGACAGAAGTGCTAAAGTGTAATGGAATAAATGCAAATTGCATTAGAAATTTGGTAAAGTTCAATTAATATATGTGAATGGACACTAGTGAGAGTCAAATGTTTCTATCAATATTTTTGCTCTCAAACAAATAACTTTGACCCAAGCCTGAAAAACAAACATTATATGATCCTGTCTCAACACTTCCTCTCATGTTCTTTTTTTAGGTTCATATAATATATTACTTGTAACTTTTTCCTTTTGCTAAGCATTTGTTTTGCACTTTATAGACCCATAATTAAATGATCCACACTTTTACTTCTGCTAAATTTACACTATCTTTTATGATACACATTGCTAACAGTGTGCAGTAGACATGTACTTCCAAACTTCTGAATCCATACTAAACTCTTCTCCTTCATCAAGAAGACAACCCAGGGACTGTCTAAGTGTGGATGTGCTAAGTCAAACCTTATCTTGAATGCTAGCCCACTACTGGATTGCTTATGGAAAAGATCATAGAAATGTGTACCATTATTGGTACATGTGAGATCTTGCTTGATTTCAAAGTGACTTCTTTTTACATTAGGCTAGCTTTTGATAGATTTTAAAGTTTTCTTGCTACTTTTATCTCTTTGTTTTACTTGATTTTATTGTTATTTTGGCATCATGAGTGCCATTGAGATTGCCTTGATAATCTTGCATTTTAATTTTTCTGCTACTCGCTTCATCAGTTTACTTCCTGTAGAATTACTTATCAATTACTTATATTGTTTGTGTATTTTGTGAAGCTCATACTAACCTACAGTTTTAAATTTATTCCATTCCCTTTCAGTTTAAAGATATGTCATGGAAATGTTTTGATTGAAAATTTGGAAGAATGTAGGTATAAAAAATTTCTTCAAACTTATACCTATAGGCTGTTCAAATATGAAATTCATTTGAGACTCCCATAATATCATTAACATAGTTTTGATATTGTTGCATCAGTGGTTATGTCAAGTTCTCCAATTATGTTACTTCCCATACTTATTATGGAAGTTAAGTATAATTCTAGGATGCAACAAAAAAAAGTGTTCTACTCTTTCATTCAATGTAACATGATCTTAAAATATTATGTTAAACAAATCAAGAGTGACACAAACTCTACATTACTAACTGTGAAAAATTAACTTCTGAATATTTTGTATTTGCATCAATTATTTTCTTTATTAACCAGATCTTATTTGACAAGTGCTGCAACAGTAGTTAAATAGTAGTAGAACATCTGGGATCAAGAATTACTGCATTTCAAAGCCCTTCTCTGATACCTAATTTATTCATAAAAGCTCTTATATAAGAAATAAAATTGGATATTGGTTCATGGGATTCAATACAGCAATTTTCAATAACTCAGTTCAAAAAAGTACTGTATTTCTTATTATAAACTGAAACAAATTTTTGATGTCAGAGGCCTTGTTAGGGGCAAAATTAGCATACTAAAAATTACATCAATGCTTGAGGCAACAACATAAGGCTGAACTTGTGTTCCAATTTATGACTACAAGAGAAAAAAATTTGTAGAATAGAAGTATGCACTGTATTATGCATGCATCATTTGAGCTATCCATTAAGATTTGTTTTTGTGCCATGCAAATTTTGAGACATAATTTTTGTTTAGTGTCAAGTGGAAAGCATATTTTGAAATGTAAATATCTAATTATAAACCACAAATGTTATGATATTGAAAGACTATGAATGTGTAAACTCACAATTACTGGGAACACATCCTCTATCCTCTGAGGTAAATATAGAAAATATTAAAAATAAGTCATGTGATAACTAAGTGAATGTGTAAATTTTTGTTTCATATCAGAATATGTAAAATAAGTTCTAAATGAGCCAGCAGATTAAATTATGATTGGATGTGAGAGCTAGTGAGTTGAGTTCATTGAAGAGACTAAGCATAGACAGCTTTTTAACAAGGTCAGCACTTGGTTTGCTTAAGATGCCATGGAACTCATGATGTACTGTATCTGATCAGGGGAAGAAGCTGTAACTAGTTGTGGTAATGATGCAGAGTGACTGTGTGTGTGTGTGCGCCAACAACTCTGTGTCCTTGCCTCGTGTGTTGCTTCTTCTGGCTCGTGTGTTGCTTCTTCTGCCTTGTGTGTTGCTTCTTCTGCCTCATGTGTTGCTTCTTATGCCTCATGTGTTGCTTCTTCTGCCTTGTGTGTTGCTTCTTCTGCCTCCTGTGTTGCTTCTTCTGCCTCGTGTGTTGCTTCTTCTGCCTCAGACTTCACAGTCTGGAGGGCTCTGTAATGAATCACAGGGCTCTTGTGTATTGTAACTATATTTAGCACTGCTTTGAAATCTCTATTTTGGTTCCTTGATTTGTAATGTATAATAGTACTGAATAGTTTGAACTTTTGTACCAATTATTACTTTGAATGTTTTAACTTTACTTAGTTATGGTGTCATATGATATTTAGAGAGATGAAATGTTGTATTGAAGAATGGGAAATGAAGTTGAAATATCAATGAAGGATATAAGTTTATTGAGTACAGCTCAATAAAAGACTGAGACTGAAATATAATTTCTTGATGAAAATTTCCTTCTTTTGTGTGTGCTTTCAACAAAAATATACTTACTTATGCTAAGCTGAATCCATTTTAATTTTATTAGCTACTTAATTTACTTCTCTATCTCTAATGAGGTTAGTTACACTAATTAATCAGTGAGTCTGTTGTACTCATGATCTAAAGTGCAAAATTAATTAATGTTATATAAATATAGACTATGTCCTGTTGTAGCCTTGAGGTGCCGTGCCAAGTTTTGCCTTGATCTGGAAACTTGTTCTCGCTCCAAATTACTTCTGTAAATCCTGACATCAATGTGTCCTCTATTTTCACCACACACCCTCATTAAGGACTCACCACACACCCTCATTAAGGACTCACCACACACCCTCATTAAGGACTCACCGCACACCCTCATTGAGGACTCACCACACACCCTCATTGAGGACTCACCACACACCCTCATTGAGGA
>VCRD01001197.1:97656-140571 GCA_006783055.1 Trinorchestia longiramus | reverse complement strand
TGTGTGTGTGTGTGCTGGTGTGTGTGTGTTGGTGTGTGCTGGTGTGTGTGTGTTGGTGTGTGCTGGTGTGTGCTGGTATGTGTATGTGCTGCAGTGTGGATTAGTTTTGTATAGTTCTTCGGAGGTGCCATCGTGTTTTCCATTGCCTCACTAAAAAAGTTTAATATTAATGCACAGATTACTAATCTCTGTATATGCCGCATGATGAACATTCGTTCATTTTATCAGCGCTCTCACTAACGCAAGCAGTGATAGTGTCTATAAATTGAGCGTAAAGACTCGAGACTACTGCTGTGTTCCTGAATGAACAGCTCTAG
The DNA here is from genome assembly GCA_006783055.1 of Trinorchestia longiramus. Lineage (NCBI taxonomy): Eukaryota > Metazoa > Arthropoda > Malacostraca > Amphipoda > Talitridae > Trinorchestia > Trinorchestia longiramus. Next base: position 140,254 of record VCRD01001197.1, on the reverse strand, counting down.
TTGATAGCGCTACTGTAATGTTACGCACCGTCTTCAGCAGATTGTGATAGTGACCACATAATGCAGCGTCTTCATTTTATTTCATTAGGCGACGCTTGCCTGTTTGCACAATGCGTTTACATTGTGCCTAGGCACATTTCCGATGACCTTGTCATTGCCACTAACCTGAACGTGTTCTCTGTTTGCTTGTGTCCGAGCCTCGACTATTTCCTTTGATTTTGATTATTGCCTCTGAGTTCCATTATTAACCCCTGAGTTTGATTATTGCCTCTTCGCTGCAGGTTGGTTCCGCCAGCAGCACAGTTCGCTCTTGTGTGTTTAATGAAGCCACACGTGCTTGTTAGTTAATGCAGGACATATTCCGCTTGGTAAATGCTCATCCTTCCAAATCAATTGAACATTGGAATTTTTTATGGAGTGATGCTTTATGACCTTAAAATATTTGGTTTTCTTTTAATGTTGACAGAATTGAGCAAACGAATGAAGTAGTCACTCAGAGAAATATGCTGTCTATGCGAACCATGATGCAATGATGAACTATTTGTTTTCTACTTGGAGCAACGTAAGATTGCCTGATGTTAGCCTCTACACATCACCGAAGGGGATTGTACAAATTTGTTCCACTTTTTAGTAATCTGCAATTTTATACAGATTGTTGAGTTTCCTGTATGCATGAGAGGCGCTGGCTTCTTGTTTGTCTGCTGTTGGAACTTTTTTTTGATAATATATGACTTTCTAAAGCATACCGATTCTTTTATACGTCTTAGAGGCGCAGTCTTCATGTATGATTACTTTTATTTGATTTCATCACCAGTTCGTACTCTAGCATTGAACGTGTCATTCTTGCACAGAAAGAAAAGTTGTTACTGGTGTCCTGAATCGTAATGTCGTCGCGTGTATTTGTCATCTAAACCCCGTGATGCTTTGTGGTGGCGGGCTCAGTGGTCGATGTCTAGGTCTCCGTTCGTGCACTGGAATGAACGCATCGATACTGCATCAAAGAACCTTCTTCGCTAGCAATGAATACATTGCCCTACTTAATCTATGCAATGATTGATTCCTGTGTCCAATGTTTGTACCTGAACAGACTTACAATCTCATTTATTGCCAAACTTATTTGCTGGAAGAGGTCTACATTCCTCGTTGTGTCTGAGAGGTAAAAGATTTAAAAAAGTTATTCAGGGACAATAAATATGAATAGTGCATGCTTTCTTAGGGAGTTCTTTTTGCTTTATTCTCATAAAAAGTAAAATTACTGAAGTTATGTATAATACTGAGAGGCGGTTTCCAATAAAAACTATGATTGATTATAAACGCAATGCTGTGAATGGATCTTAACACCTTTCTAGACTCACTGGAATAAGCTACACCCCAACAATTCACAGTCCTGCAATAATTTTCTTGGTATCACATTATATGATAGAAGGTCGTTTTTGACTGATTAAGTGGCTGCTTTAACAAATGAATAATAAATAAGGAGAAACCGAGGTAACCTGTTCTTTCGTTTGTCCGTGGCACTAGACTGTTCCAATTCTTTTTTCGTAACCTATATATTTTTTCGCTGATAAGGTAATGCCTGATGATATTTCCATCGAAATTCATGGCTGTAACGTTCATGCAACGTACCCCATTTAAGATAAAAACAAGCACTTTATTTCTGTTCTCTGGGAACGCCTTGCTGTCGAGTATGAATTAATAGTTGCTGTGGTTGCTTGAGCCGCTACATGCTAGCAAATAAAGATTGCTTTGTGTGGTGGGTGTCCCATGTACAAACAAGCTCTTGACTTGTGTTTTGCTGCTCACAAGTGGGTATCCGAAGGCGTGTCTCCTTCTATCTTGATCTAAGGTATGCATCCAAAAAATTTACTATCCAAAGAAAAAAAAGGATGTATCTTTCTTTGCATTTTTCACTGTGTATCCAAGAATCACATTAACTAAAGAATACGAAGACGCCGTGTCTCCCTCTGTTTTTCTTGAAGGTGTGTACCTAAAGATATCATTACTCGGAGAAAACAAAGGAGTTTTTTCTCTGACTCTGAGGCTCCCAGGAGAGTCCTGGTGTCACACGCAGGCAAGTCTATAATTATAGCAGTCCATGACTTCCTGATGTGCTTTCCTTCCGCGTGTCTAGTGTGCGTGTGTGTGTGTGTGCCACTGCGCTCCACGGCTCGTGAAAGCGTACTGCTCAATACATTCAATTCAAATCTATGGAGTTAATTGAAAATTTTCAGAAGTTATTCAACTCCGTACAACAGTTGCTCAATTTTGTTGCTGCACACCTACTCATGATTAATGAAATTTACCGCAAAAATTGTTATTTTCGAGTCTTTTTGCAAGATAACGTGGATTTCATAAAGTGTTCCCGCTGCCCAGCGCCTCTGGAGTGTTGGGGAAAGTTGACCTTGCCGGTGCTCGTAGGTCGAAACTGCTGGATGTTGTGCAACTTGTGTCTTGCCATGTGCATTGCGCTCCACTGTCTCTGTGGTACCGTATGTCCTGTTGCAGCTGTATTCTGCTTTTTATAATTACTGTCATCGCTGCTTGGGTGTGTTACGTCATGTTTTAAGTGGTCCTTCCAGCTCTGCTTTTGTCGACCTGCAACACACGCTTGTCTCCATGCGTTAACACACTTCCAGTTGGGTGTGACGTTCAATGGACATGAATACATCAGCGGTGTGTTTTAGCTAAAACTAAGGTTTTCCTTAAGTGTCTCATCTGTGGACACGGTTATAAATTGTATCTTGTTTTCTGATGAAATGCTTGAAAATGAATGATTTTAGAACAATATTTCCCTTTGTGGAATATTTGTGTGCGTTTGGTGCGGTCGACATCATGCGTTAGCAACATTTGGGACCATTAAACATGTCTTCTTTTTAAGCGTGGTGACTGTAAAGCACAAGGAGAACACGCTCTTTAAAAGACACACATAGAATACTACAGTCAGATCATTGGTTCTCACAGCTGCTGCATCCTCTGCAGCGTTATAATGAACAGCTCACTCGAATGGTCGCGATGGCCCAGTAATTCTGGCCGAGTTTCTGTATGATTCTCTCTCTTTGTGCGCCTTGCCAAGTTAAAGGAGCCTTAGTGTAAGGGTGTATAATAGAGAGATCGTCATGGAGTATAGTAAATGAATGAAAAGTTACATCATTCCATTATGCCAAGAATATTTCCTTTCTTTTGTTTATTTTTTATATCCATCAAATGTACCCTCCAGACATGGAACCTGAAACTGTATATTAATAACCTATTTTTTTGAGTGTTCATTTTCAGTTGTAAGTAGACTGTAAAAAGTACCCTACAGTTGTGGTCTTTGTTAGATGTGTCTTGTAGTTCTTCAGAAGGATGATGTGGCTGTAACGTACCTACATAATACAGTGTTTTCTTGCCCTGTGGAATGGTGCTCCGTCCTGAATGTTTCTCGATATTATAAAATTTGAAATATGTATTCAGCACAAGACACACGTTTCAACAATCGCTTATAAATAATCTCGAACTCTGCAATGAGCAGTCTGGGGTATTGCGTAGAGACCCACATGAACTATCAGGTTACTAAAGTGACCTATATATGATGGGACTAACATATAATTAAACAGACTATAGACATACATGCTAATTCTAAGGTGTTACAATTTTTGACAACTTTTTAACGAATGCTTGAAACTATACTCTAAATAGGCTACACATTTTCCTCTTAAAATTCACATGCATATAGTAATGCGTTTTTATACCGGACACTAAATATGAACGTATTAATTCCAGATTCCAGCGTAAATCATCCTCAAGAAATGAATACGTAGATCTCATGTGCCTTGACTCGGAATGATGGTATGGCGTTCTGGACACCACGTGGTTGTGCAGGACGGCGCAGTTGCACGTGTAGCGAAGTGAAGGAAGTGTGTGCACCGTTGCCATGCGCGCCGTCTGTTGTGTACGCGCGTGTGTGCGAGTTACTACGCACCAGGCATTGCTGTGCCGCACTTTGGACTCTCAGCAAGACCTGTACTGGCGCATGTAGCTCTAGCTACTGTGTTGTCTGTGTCTTGATGAACGACCGCTGCATTATGCTGCAGGTGTCACAGTGCTGCTGCAGGTGTCACAGAGCTGCTGCAGGTGTCACAGTGCTGCTGCAGGTGTCACAGTACTGCTGCAGGTGTCACAGTGCTGCTGCAGGTGTCGCAGTGCTGCTGCAGGTGTCGCAGTGCTGTTGCAGGTGTCGCAGTGCTGTTGCAGGTGTCGCAGTGCTGTTGCTGGTGTCACAGTGCTGCTGCAGTATTCATGTAACCGTGTAACTGGTGTTTGCATTATGGCTGAGCAGCTGCGGCTGATGCCCGTCATTCATCAGAGGTAACTGGCAGCATTGCTGCTCGTCTCTTTGCTGCCTCAGCACTTTCTAATTGTGCGATACTATTATTAATGTATTATAGCTGTACCCCGTGCGGCGAGTTTACTTTTTCTATGATAATGAAACTTGAGGGTGGAAATTATGCACTTAAATACTCGACTGTTGTTTAGTTTTATGGTTTTGAAGCATGAATACTCATTTAGACCTGATTGGAGTCTACTCAGCAAGTATATCTAATTAAAAACACTTTATATTGTGTTCACCATGTTCTTTTTATCATCAGGTAATTTCTGTATTGAATGTTTTTAAAGAATGCAAACCCTCTTGCTCTTCATTCTGCCGAACATTGAAGCCAATATCAATCTTACTGCAGCTTTGTTTCCTTGTCATGATTCTGATGCTTGGCTCTTGAAGCTCTATCTTAGGTCATCATACGATTTCCTTGAATGGCGAAATTATTTGTTAGCATTTTGTGTTTCGCTTAATATCGTAAAGTTTGAGTACATTTTCCTAGTCTACATGGTGGGGACTTCAAATGGTCGCCGTAGCTCGCTTTTTAATGAAAACAACATAAAACGGTAATTTTTTAAGATATTTACTTCAAATAAAAAACAATGAAGGATTTGATGCCAGGAGCACATTCTTCTGGACATAGCTGCGCTCAGCCTTGATGACGCGCTCGATCCTGGTCCTGAAGCTCCTGTAGGCCTTCTTCACAATGTCCCTGTCCATGGAGGTGAAGTGCTCCTTGATGGAGGCGATGAGAGATGCCTTGGTGGTATGAGAGCATCGATTAGTTCGATTCTCCAAAATGCTCCAAAAGAAATAATCCATTGGGTTCAAATCCGTGCTGCTGGGAGGCCATTGGTGCTTAGGTACGAGGCTGTAGCAGTGCTACGCTGTTAGGACATGGAAACATGATAAGGAGCACTGTCCTGCTGACACACCCAGGGCCTGTCTTGGGCCACCTGCTCCATCCAGGGTAACACCACAGTCTCCATGATGGTCATGAAGAGTCGTGGTCGATCATGGTCTCAACCCTCGAGACAAAATCCGCATCTTGCGACTTCTGGTGGTCGTGTAGAGCAGTGGTTCCCAATCTGTGGTATAGAATAGAATAGAATAGAATGAGGCTATAGGAACGAACCTTATGGCCCATTCTTGGGTCAGATAATTACTTCGATAATTATTCGGTTGTTTACCCAAGTCCCATGCTGTATTTCTTGCCGCGTCAACCATGTCGGCAACGGGATTCGAACCCGGGTCTTCCCGCTTGCAAGCAGATTCGCTCACCAGTCGACCAAGCTGGTGGTGCGTACTAGTGGTACGCGTGGGCCGTGGTACGCGAACACTTTCGGGGTCATGAACAATTTTTATTTTGTTATATTTTATTTCACAAAATGTTTACTGCCTAACATAGGGTAATCTGGCAACGATTTGTAGTTAGCAAATCTTAGTTGATTTGCGTGTTCTACTTGTACAATTATGGAAATACGAGTAAAGTGATGTCTGATCGAATTTAGTTTCTCTGGAACCAGGTGGTACGCGGCAACTGTACGGGACCTCCAAGTGCTACTTGATCACAAAAAGTTTGGGAACCACTGGTGTAGAGGCAGTTAGAGTTAGAATGAGGCTATAGGAACGAACCTTCGGGCCCATTCTTGGTACGGATAATTACTTCGATGATTATTCTGTTACCCATGTCCCATGCCGTAATTCTAGCCGCGTCAACCATGGCGGTAGAGGCTTTGGAGCCCTTGTGATAACTCCACGGGGATTCTTACTATCCTCCAACTTCTTACAAGTACGCTGGATGGTCCTCATGTCGACCCCGATGGTGTTGGTGATGGTTCAGTTGTCCACTTCCTCGTTGTTGTGAACCAGAGCCATGACGACGGCACATCTCACTTCTGCCTTAGGGAACGAAATTTCAGATTCGTATGTTTGCGTATGTTTGCTTCATCGTTTCAAACTCAACACTGGCATTTAGCTGATATCTGTAATTTTCCAATGGTGCATTACACTTAGATAATCTGAAAAAGAAAATGAAATCTATCGTGAATACGAGAGGATGACAATGTGAAGTCCCCACCCTGTATTATGCGCTGAAGAATCGTATTTTCTATGAAACGAGTCCTCAAGAACCTTCATTAATATTTGAGAGCACTTCAATGATAGATAATAATTCGTGCCGTCGTGCGTTATTCATGTATTCTTATGAAAGTGTTCTTCAATTGTTATTCTTCCTACGTAAGAGACTTTAGACCCAGTTTCCTCTTATAGTATCTATTTTTATTTTATTGTCATGCGTGAAGTTCCGATTGATTTTAAGCCTAAATTGATTACTGTATGAGGGATACAAATACGCTGCGATTGCCTTAATACATCAATAACGTTCTTAGTTTAGCACATGATTATGGAGCACACCGTAAATCCAAAGGCATCTGTGGCAGTTAAAGATCATCGTTACTGCGGACTAAATAAATTCACAAGCATTAAAAAACAGGGAAGCGTGGGCTGTGCAATCCACTCTGTTATGAACGCATGTACATAAACCTCGCGTGTTGCTGCTGTGCTTGCGTGTTACGTGTTGCCTTGTACACGCCAGCTCCACCTGACATGTATGCCTCATGAACAAAGTTAGCGTTCTAGAATACTGGGCTCCCGATGATTCTAACTTGATTAATTTCCAGGGGATGAGCTAAAGCATACGCTAGAGCTCTCAATACCTGCAAGTGAGAGTACTGCTGGTTAGGGGACGAGTGTTCAGACGCATGTGGGCACCTGACGCTCTGGGAAGTAGGTAATATTAATCCTATATATGGACCACTGTCGCTCCTATAGTACATAAATAATTATGTAATTTAGTACAATGTATGTTCTAAATATTTTGTTAAGATTCAAATGAATCGTGTTGATTATATTATGAGGGATGAATAACGTAATGCTTTCGATCAACCAAAAAATAAGTATCCTTATAGGGTTAATGAGTGGCTTGTAGAGATGACACAAAAGGCCTGATAGTTCATGTCTTAACCCTGTTCGAGGCATGACTTTCTTTAGAAGTATTGTAAACTTTGGTGTTCTGTACCACCACTAAGTGAGCAGTACTTGCAGCAAGCTGTTGGAAGTGTAGTTCAACAGTTAGAGCTAGTCTTCCCGAGTTTATTTATATCAACATTTCTCGTGAGGAAGCTGGAAGACCGCGTAACAGGTAGTAGTGTACGCGTGTGTATGAAATTGTCTATTTTACTCGATTTTTCATCGCTTTTTTGTTGCTCTTGAGACACTCATTGAGCGGTCTGGGCAGCAAAAACTCTATCCAATATAAAACTTCAGATGTGCTTAGCCTCATACTGAAATCCTGAATGCTGATAACATTGCACGGATTCTTCTTCCCTAGTATTTGAGGTCCACGATTGCAATTCCAGGGTTCCAAATTTGACTCCGATTTGTAACGTCTGAGCATCTTAGTTAGTACTTCACCCATTGTCGCCACTGCGTACAGGTCTTGATGCATTAAATTGCGTACTTCACAACTGTGGTTCACTCGAGGTTCTGTGTGATAATCATGAACTGGTGGTTGCCGAGTACCGGGGCTGTCTAGTCGCCCGACTAACACAGCGAAGGAACCAGGACGTTTCGTTATGCTGCGCAGGAGGCAATAACCGGTCTTGGCATCGAGGGCTTATCTCGTTTTTGTCCTTTTGAATGCATTCTTTTTTTGGCGTTGTAGCCTGACGTGCGTGTTTTTGAGACACGCCAATTGAAGATTCAAGTTAATAGGGCCTTCGTTGTGCAGTTTTTACTTTCCATTGAAGGTGTGTGAAGCAAATGCGTCTTAGCTGTTCATATTAACTTTATTGTACACAGTACGCCATTTAATTCAAGGTGATAAGGCTAAAATCAAGCCTTGTTATTTGTAATAAGTGAAGTCATTTCAGATTTGCAGGAAAACTTCAATGAAAATCACAATAATAACAGCAATACTGAATTATAATGAAGAATTGCTTTAAAAAGCGCTATGAAATGTGAATGATATAAATAATGATGGCGAAAGTAACGAGGTTTAAGTGTACATCATTTCACCTTAACATCATGCAGCTGCCTTAGTAAGAGCCCTTGTTCAAAATATAACATGGTTAAACATGTTATATTTAGCGGACTCGCTACTAGTACACAGTGAGTCTGTGCATAAATCATCCTGCTTGCCCCGATAAACTTGCTAGTATTGTTGGCATTGTAAGCCTAAGTATCATCGAGTGGTCTTAACTAAATCCCTGCTTGAGAAGACGTCATGGTGGACTGCATCAGGCGACATGCTTCTACCCTCAGGCGTAGCGAACTAAAGAGTTAATGTGCAGCTCGTGCAGTGCTGTTGGGGATTTGTTTTCGGTTTCGTGGGGGCCATTTATTTTTATAGTTTTTCATTCAAATCTATTTAGTTGGTGTCCTAGTAAAGGGGAGTTGAGTTGTAAGGGATGTTTAACATTTTTTCGATGTTGTCCCACACGCTAGCCTTCTAAATTTAACTGGTGACTGTCTTGATTTTCAATCAAACTATGGAGTAACTTCGAACAAACTTTCAGGCAAGTTACACTTTTATACTACTGATAACATACCAAATATTTTCACTCACGTTCATGCGCATCGTATCCTGTATGTTTGTATTTTATTGTAAAATTTGATAGTTTTGATATTCTGCAATTGCATTGTGATTGATATCTGGGAATCTGCTCTGATAATTTTCTTGCTGTCGCTCGATCACTCGCTGTCTCTTGTTCTGTTGTTACCACCCTTCATCATCATGCCAAGGTCGCCCCTCTTGTAGGTCTTCAGTTACTTCAATATGGACTATGGAAGTGAAGTATGTAATATTACGTAATCATAAGATAATGAGGTAAACTATTGTAATGTAGACCCTGCTGTCTCTGCCGCTCTGTGTTTATTTACTGCTCGAGTGTCTTGAAGACTCGAGCGATTTTGAGCTCCATAATTTTCTTGTATACTGCGATCACAAAACGATGGTCAACATTACACATTATTTGGCAAGCTAGAAATGTATTGGACCTAGTGTACAATTTGGGAACTTTACGTTAAGTTTAGTTTAAAATATTCAAGTTATTTCAAAGTTTGTGTTTTCTCGGTGAAAAATGAACCCTTTATTCTCAGTATCCCTCAATGAAAAATAAATAACTACCTGTGAACAGATGCTAGTGGAAACGTAGAGCAGATTAGTGGGAGATCCAGCAGTAAGCTGTTTTAAAAACGCTATTTTTTGTCAAAACTTAGGTTTCTACTTTTTAATTTTTTAGCATCATCTAATACAGTTGGTTGGCCGCTGCTGCATTTTTAAGTAGCCCAATGATTTCACTAAACATTGTGAACTTGGCAGCTGTGTACAGTACGTTAAACCGTATTCTTTTAATTCAGTTCTTGATGCTGTCTTGATTAGCGAAATTATTATACCTTTTTTTATATACGCAGTTTGAGTATTTAATACGTACAGTATTATTTCTTCGAAATCTCATAGACTAAAGAATGGGGATGCTAGACTTGAGTGTTTCAATAGAACTGAGTTGTAAAGGCCGAGACATGAAAAGGTCTTCACTAGCGTAAGCTGCTTCTAAGTGAGCCAGTATTTAGTCGTCCTCTTCATGCGACACGTACTGTGTGCGGTAGCCCTAGACGCGGTCATCATAGTAATTGTGTGCCATGATTATTATGCTAAAAACTGCTCTATTGTTTGCACTAACATGCATTCAGTTGGCTCGTGTTGGATCGTTTACTGATTTTTTGGTGCTCATAAAATTGTTTCATATAGAAGTAGCGAATAGATAATTAATTTACTGAGGATTTATTTTTAAATATGGTTTTCTATTTCCAGTAGTCTCATCGTTCAACGAAAAATGTTGTTCATAACGATATTTTGTACGAATTCTGTAAGCTTAGTTCGACTTTGTTAGCGTTTTAAAGGTCATTATTTGAGTGTGTCTTAAAACAAATCAACGATGACGTGCACGTATATTGCAAACAATGTGTAAAATACCACACTTTGTTCTGGTCTGACATATTGTCTGCTAAATCAAGCGTGTGAAGTGTACTTGTCTTCTGTATTGACTTGATCGTTATGGATCTTTGAGTACAGGGTGTCTCAAAAAAATGTACTCACCCTTTAACCGTTGCTAACATGCTGTCTTCTTTGTGTTGCAGGTGTGAGGTTCGAACCTTTGCGAACATGATAAAATGTGATTAAAGAATCATGTTCGCAAAGGTTTGAACCTCACACCTGCAACACAAAGAAGACAGCATGTTAGCAACGGTTAAAGGGTGAGTACATTTTTTTGAGACACCCTGTATAAATTTGGTGAAGTTGGAGCCTGTGATTAATGCCTTCTCACTCCCTCCCCCCCCCCACACACACTCGCCCAAAAAGTACATACATACGTTACGTATCCTCATCTTTGGGGGACTTAACGCTCTTCGGTATATTCAAGGTATCTCAAAAGTACCCAACCTTTTTAATTCGCTAATAGAACAGCAACTACTAACTCGAGTGTTAGAACTGCTTACATTCGAAAGATAACAATTTGGGCGATTAGGTACAACTATGTTTTGAATATAATGTTCTTTGAATAATAGCCACTACTGTTTTGACAACTTTGGGTTCTGTCCATAGTTGTTTCCATTACACTTATCAGGATATAAGGCCACAGTTGAGCTATTTTATTGCGAATATTGTTTTCCAACTCCAGTAAATTTTGTGGTCTCGAGATACAGATTCGTGATTTAAGGTAACCCCTCAGCTACTTGCCTTCTCTGGCTGTGGCTTAAAGCTTCTTCAGTTTGTCTTGTTTTGGTTTGTTTGACGATCAGTTTGAGTGGAATTCGTTTCACAGCTCCAATCACATTCTTTATGAGCTCTTCCTCACTGTATTATCATAAGGACCATAAACTCTTTCACTAGTGACGTAAATTATGATAAATTTAAGTTTCCACGTTAGTTCAAACAACGACACTGCTACACCTGCATGTTCACCGACCTAACAGTAAAGTGCTCAACGTGTATCAGCGCTCGTAAAGTCTGTCTCAATTGACTGTGTGTTAACGCTATCAAGTGGACTGCATTGTGCAAGGTAAAATGATTACTTCAAACATATCAGAAAATTGGAGGAATTTCGAGTAACGCAATATGCATTAGTCTGTAGTCAGGGAGGCCTCTGTGCACCAGTAGTAACGTATGTGCTGTTACAAGCAATTTATTCATCTTGATGTCATTTTTACTTCAATCGTATATTGATGAATATTAACCGCTTGGTTAGTTGTCCGATGTAATTGCCTCGTTTGGTGAACTTGATAAATAGAACGTGTCCGTTATGACGACTTACAGAAATCCTTCAACATTTTACGGGTAGTCTCTGTCTCTAAGACGCCACTCAAATTGTTTGTTATCTAGTATGATTGTTGCGTTCTAGAGAAAGCTACTGGTACCTGAAATGTGTTACGTTATCTGTCGCAGAGATGAGCTTTTTCCCACGGGAAACTTGGCTGTAAATGAGCCTGATTAATTTCATCAAAATTTTCTTGAATATTTGGATTGTTCTGTAAAAGATCAAGAAAAATATCTCCATTCGAAGACTGCAACTCAATTTTTGCCCTTAAAAAGTTGGTACAGTAATGTTCTCTTGTATCGTTGACGTTTGCGCTCACATTCAGTGAAATTGGTGAAATAAGAATTAGATTAATTATTATGAAGAATTAGAAATGAACGTTGCTTGAAAGTGATCAGCTTTCTATGACTCGTCATAGAAGACGTTCAGTTTTGTGAGAATTAAAACAATTGTATGAACTAAAAGATTAAAGCAATACGTCAAATAGTCAGTTAAATAATGACTTAATAAGTCTTATTACCTGGAGAAAAAAGGTTGATTCAAATTTTAAAGCTAAGGCAAAAACAATGAAGAAAACATTTATTTTCTTGAAACAAGCAGGATTTTTGTAATCAGTAATACAATGTTAATAACTCACCTATTCATTTTTTTGCACTTCACCTTGGGTTACCTTGAAGCAGTGGTATAACATAAGAGACTGACGTACGGTTTGTGTTGCCAGTTCAGCATGTCTTGGCTCTATTTGCTTTCTGCAGTGTTGTTAACTTCGTGTGGGTAGTGTGGCAAGTCTTAGTGCTTGTGTTAGATACATAATTTTCTTCAGTTCTTGCACACAAAGTTGTGATCCAGAGTTGGCGTGGAGAGTAAATATGGTCACCTTGATACATATGTCTCTTCGTTTTCAGAATGTTCCACTTGCTCTGTTTTTAGCTAGGCAATTTTTACTACGGATCGTACCATTTTAGTCAACTGTTTTTGAGCAACAGTTACTGAAATGCGTTTAACATGTGTTGTGTAGAGAGGTTCAGGATACATCACGTTACTGTTACCGTATTTCACGGACGTTTGCCGTCCTGCGGAGCAGAATTCTGACAATTTCAGTTCGGCTTCAGTGGTAACTTTCAAGTGTTGATTATGTTCACTTACTTTTCAATACGTGGAGTCATAGAAGTTAAGCTTCCACAAGCTAGTCGTGGTAATATACGGTCGAAGACAGCCGGTGAATTTGTTTCTATGCGCAACTGTAAGTCTAAATCAAGGGTCGGCAAACTTTTTTACCCGTCGACCCCTTCATAGGATATTTGCATTTACATCGACCCCCTCCATGCACACACACGTAAAAATAGGTGAAAAAAATATTAAACCATTATTGACATTTTTGATGACCAAAAATAAAAAGAAATGTTAGAAACCAAACCAATCTTACGTTGTACCCCTATACAATGTTTGAAAATATATATTAAGAAAAAGAGGCAGTCTTCACTGATATAAAGTAAAAAAGAAAAGAATAGAAGTTTACCTACCTATAGAGAATTTTGATTGTTTCGAAATCTAACAATACTTACCGTTGAAAAATTGATATGAACTTATTATTAACAAATGTGCTACTTGACAAAAATATTAACTGCCATGGAAATACGCAATATGCTTTTCATCAAAACAGAATAATGGAAAATACATTAACTTACCTATTTACCAATAAACTTGAAATTAATGAGATGGATGAGCTTGATGAGCGGCAGCGAGGCTATTTATATTTGGTTTAAAATTGGTAAGCTTTAACCGTAAATCACCACGGTTTTCCAAGTTTAGTCTATTTCTCTGCTTTGTTAGAATCGCATTCACATGGCTAAAACCAGCTTCAACCATATATATCCTTAATCGACCCCCTTTCGACCCCCATAAATTTATCAACCCCTTGAGTTCTGTCCTCGACCCCCAGGGGTCGATATCGACCACTTTGCCGACCCCTGGTCTAACTAAACCTAACCCATTTGTGAGCGGTGTGTTGACGGTAATTTTATTCAATGGATAAATTAGAAAGATCTCTGCTGTGTGGGCATCAATTTAAAACTCGTGGAGAATTGCTGCGTTTTCTTCTATGGCGGCTTCGGCGGCCTGTTTAGCGGCTACATTTGGAGTCTACATACCGTTCGTAATTTCGTGTTATTTTGTCGTTGAACCTACAAGCCTAGGTCAAAAATGAGCATACCATGACTGCTTCTCTCATTTACATGAGGTGATTTCATTTCTCTTGAAGTCACTAACTGATGTTACCTTATAATGACGTGGTCGTGGTCTTTTCTGCGCCGAGGAACGTACAATGTTGCTGGTTATGGGCAAGTTAGGGGTCGGTATGAACTGAAAATAGCGAGTTTTTGCTTCATAGTTCAATCCATTGATGGGAATTATGAAAGACCTCTTGTGGTAGCGTGCTTTCAGACAGCTCTAGTGAGCCCTGTTTTATATTGATGTATGTACGCTGCTCAAGCTCCCACTTATCGCTGCTCTTGCCGAGCTGTGTGCTTCACACACACAGGTCATGGTAAGTGATGCTTTGTGTTGACTCTGCTGGCAAGCTCTTTTTTATGTTACTGCTACAAATAAAGGTAGTCTTTCATATGGCTATTTAATTTAGATATTCCCTTGCAGGATTAATGTGTTGTATTAAAATTTGTAAATTGAAAATGAAATGATTCAAAAACGAATCATATAAGGGCGTCTACAATGAACGACACATTTAACGTTCGCTGTACACGTCCTGATAGCTTTAGCTTTTTCTCCCTGAGATGCTCGCGCTCTGACATTTATATTCAGGCTTGCAATTGTAAACTAAACCAAAATCAGTATGATTTGCGTCAGTGCAGTTAGTATTAGATACCTCGTATAATTTCAGTGTCATTCTTATCATGTGAGATGACAGTTTACGTATCAAGTTAAAGGTTGTATTTCTATTCCCTTATTCATTGGAAGGAAGATTTATTTGGTGAAACAAGCCTCTGTGAATGGTGGTTATCAGAGTCATATTATATTTTTATCATATCAAAGAAATACATAGGTACAATAGAAGGGTGGACAGCACTAGTGGACTACTTGCATTTTTTCCCACGGGAAAAAAATGCAAGTAGTCCGCTAGTGCTGTCCACCCTTCATATAGTAAACTACTGGATCGTAATCGCCTCTGTCAGCGCTGTGTTAGCGACAGCACGGGAGTGGACTACTTGCATTTTTCCCGTGGAAAATATATTTCCCACGGGAAAAAATGCAAGTAGTCTACTAGTGCTGTCCACCCTTCAATTATAGAATGGAACTTTAAATTAGCTCTCAAAAATGAAGATGTTCATAAAAAATGTTCAAGAAAATTTTTATGTCAGTGTATAGAGTTACTTCCATTGAAGTTTGTTTGTTACAACCAAGTTTTTGAGTTAGATCACCTAGTAAACCTGAAGAATTTTCAGGTTGAAGACTTCACTTAAGAAAAATTTATTGAACTATTCTAATATTATGCTATGTCAAATTACGTGAGTTACTCTACATAACGTAGCTAAAACACGTTTGTTTACAGATGTAGTTCCTAAATGGAATTACGATTTTTCTGCATTGACGGTTCCACGAAACATAGTATCTCATCGAATCGTTTTCTTTCTCTTGTTCGTTTTTTATGTTGTTTCGCGTACACTATTATTTTGGACATTTTGAGCCTCTTCTTAATATCTTAGGAGATGATGTGCTTTATTGCGCATAGTGTGTGGAGTTATAGAATCTGGACGCGTTCGTTTTTGAGAGGCGAAAATCCTGCTTCATATGCCTTGATCTTTAGAATGGTAACCTGGGGTGATTTTCTCTCTAGTTGCCGCGCTTTCCATGCTTCTGAAATGGAGTGTAACCATTCTAGGCTTGAAAACAATGTCTTCGTCTCGCACCCCTAATTTCACACGAGAGTAACTGTTTAACACGTTGCCTCCGATTGCCTGATTGGTGTAAAACTTCACTTTGTACGCATAGTCACTAGAAGGATCTGAAAAAATTACAGAACCTAACCTCAGTGGTACACATACGTACCACTTCGGAGTCAACGTGTTAAATGTGCGCTTCCACTCCACATACTTTAAAGGTATAACTTCATAAACACAAGCCCAACCTCATTTTCAAAACTCCAGCTGTGAAGGTCTTTTGGGTTCTCAATTCTTAATATTCATTCTCCCCGATCAACTTTTTAGTTGAAATTTGTTCACCGTTCTAAATTCCTGAGTATGTAAATGAATCCTCTGATTCTCACTATTCAATGCTCTAGGCAATTACTTATCTCGATAAATTGTGTCACCTCAAAAAATATGCTACCGCAAATTCGAAATTTTTTTAGTAGAACTGAATTTCACGAGCAGCTCATGATTAGTCCTGGCCACGTCATCTGAGTTTCGTGGTCGAGTCTAACTTTAGTATCTCAGTAACTCTGTTTAGCATTCATGAGTGGCAACAGACACGAGATCAAACATTCATCGTGAAGCATACACAATTTCAATGACGTGGGCATAAGGTTCTCAATGATCTCCTGCTCTACTTATTTGCTAGTATTGAGCTTCGACTCTTAAACTTCGCATCTGTATTGCGAAGAAGTAGGTTCAAATCTGGACTATTCTGTGAAGGCGTTTGTATTCACATCGTTCTCTTGAATTTCCTGGCCTCTCAACGCTAAAATTTAGACGGTGCCACCAGAACGTGCTCGGACTGATGGTTTATACTGCAGCTAGAAGACTCGATTCCACTCGGTTTCTTAGTATCTTTCAATGTAACTAGAGAACTTAATTCTCCTTGGTTTTCTAATGTCTAGCCAGAGAAGAATCTAATTATGGATTTTCTGATGTCGTGCGGTGTGGCTACTGGAATTAACTCGCCATATATTCTTCATGCGTTTCAGTGTAGCTAGAAGTCTTTACTCTGCTAGGATTCTAGATGTTCTTTGGAATGATTCTTCTAACCTTCGGAACTTCGACGATTGAGATTTGCTTAAAACTTCCCACCGCTGAAGCAGCAACTGGAGTTGCATGGCTCGGTTGAGTTTACAGCACACCGTGTAGGAACATGACGCTTTTCCTCTTGTCTCTCGTGGGTGTGGTCGAAATGTTAACTTTTTTCGTGACCTTGTTCTTTTTTTGTTGCGTTGTTCTTTTTTTCAGTTTACCTGAGTGCCTGTGAAAGTGCGTTACTGTGATTTCATTTGTTTGTGATGGCTGACTGTTCCAACGGAGGTTCTGAAACACATCTTTCTTACAGAGACACTAGCATAATTTTTTTGGGTAAGTTTGATGTGAAGACCCCCTGGAATATAAAGATTTATGTTACGTTTTGAAAATAGTAGCTCTTTTACTCCTGGTAAATGAAAAAATAATTTGCAAAAAGCATTTTCTTACGGGAAAATACACTTTCCATGGAGTTCCTGTTTGTGTTCTACACCGTCTGTTGTCATTTTAATTTGATCATTATTCTTTCCTTAGTAGATTCTGCATTACTTTTTGTGTTGGAATATTAATTTTCAATACGTATTTAAATTCTTAACACTTAATGTTCCTTTTGTGAACTTTCAACTACCCCAATTTACATTCTTTCATCCACAGCCCGACTTCCAATGCAACATTGTCCTGCCACCATTTCCCAACTCGGTTTTAACTTCGAGCAACTTGTCAGAAGTTGGCTTGTGTTGCTGAACAATGAGCTCGACACACTCTCGTAATTTTCCAGTGTGGGGATACATTAAACTGACGAAGAACGTTAGCGTCTTCTGTAACGGACGGTTGGATGAAGCTTAACTTGAGTAGTGCTAAAAGTGTGTGAACGAAGCAATGCATGGAGGAAATATGAACGCGTTTGTCTCATGTTAGTAAAGGGGTAACGGATTCGAACTCGACGACAGAATTTTGGGTAAAATGTCGAAGAAGGCTCAAAATTAGATTTTTGTTTACTGTTGAGTTAAATTAGAACGAATTAATTTGATTCAAACAGAAAAATCTTAATCAGCTTTGAAAGAAAATCTGTCTTAATAAGATACTACTTTCGCCTTTACGTCAGGTTTTTAAAATGCAGTCAGGTTTTGAATCCTAAACCTGACAAGAAAATGGAATAAAATATTTGTCATATGCGAAGACTAATGCAATGCATTATGAATTTTTATGTATATTTTCATGAAAAAGTTGACATGGTTTGTTTATTAAGTCCGCCGCTAGGGGACTGTCCTTTAGCGTGTCTTGGGATTCAGATTCTCAAAGATAGTTGAAATTTCCGAGCTTTATTTGAAAGGACATGATTAGTGTCTGATCCAGCTACCATCCCTGGGAACTTGGCCCTCCCACCGACACAACCTGAACGTCCTTGATCACCCGTAGCGATTTTATGTGACAATTATGTACCACGAGTCGTGTACTTATGTATCGAGGCCCGAGAGTTATGTAATAGTTGAGTTTCGTGAGTCATGTAATAATTGTGCGCTGCGAGTCCTATATTTGTGTATTGCGAGTTATATTGATGTGTATTGCGAGTCATATTGATGTGTGTTGCGAGTCATATTGATGTGTATTGCGAGTCATATTTATGTGTACCGCGAGTCATATAACAATCGTGTACCATTGATCATAAAACTATTGTGTACGAAGAGTTATATAATTGTTACGTAATGATGGTCAAATAATTTTGTAGAAATTTATGACTGAGAGTATGAGTCACCATACTCACGCTTATGGTGGCTGAAGTGCCTGTGCGTGATTGACGCCTTAACCCTTTAGCGACCAAGTGGACTCTTCGGTCGCCTTTCACGGTCTTTGGGAGAATTGTTCTAATAATTAAACAGTGAGCAATATGAGGTTGCTACTAGGTTTGAACGCTTCGGCATGTTACAGCGTCGTTCTTTTGGCTGCCTGGCTCTCAGCATGCTTCATTGCATCAGTGTACAGACGGTCTTTGTGAGCTTAAATGTAGAAACTAGAAAAACGAATTGGTCGCTAAAGGGTTAAGTTTAAAACATTAAATTTGGATAGCGAACCAAAGATGTACTAATCGAGTGGTTCCTGTTGCCATATTCTATTTTATTCTAGCTATGACAATCAGTTGTGGATTTTAGTTTTGAAATTAGGTAGGCTCTGTGTTTCATTTCCTCCCTTATTGCTTCCAGTTGTTGTTTTTGGGCTCTGACTTTGGTGTCGTGCTGTGTATTCATGCTTCATAATATTCAGTGCTGGTGGTCTTCACTGGTCAGAGTACAGCCTTTGACCCAAATGTGTCCTGGTCATTCCATGTCTAATAATTATTCCATATTAGATACTAGAATATTTAACTCTAGTTTATCACCAACTAATTTTATTAGCAATTACCTAATTAGTGTTTGTTTTTCCTATCTTCATATGACACGAAGAACTTTTTTTTATCAGGGTTGTACTAATAAGCCGTGTTTTCGTTGAAATTTAAAGTTTTGAATTATACTTCTTTCGACAGCTGCTGGATGTTAGCTGTAAAGCCTCTTCATCTGTCCAATTAGACTGAGTTCTAAAACCTCTCGCCTCTAAAATGTATTTTTTCTAATTAGTGTCTTCTTCTTTGCAGGTGAGTACTCTGGAATGATGCTGCTACGACACGAGTTTCTGCAGTAGTAAGTAATTATAATTTTTAAACCTTGAAACTTGGAAACTTACTTTGCTGGCACGAGGCTGACCTGATCTTTTAAGGCTTCAACTTGAATTCTCTCAAAAATGTAAATAAGATTGGTAATAGTTTTGCAACGAGGGACGTGCCAATGTGAGAATTGTCACTTCATCAGTTACGAGCTTGATTCCGCTTTTTGTATCGTAAAAGTGAGCTCAGAAATCGTACCTTCTAAGGATTTCTTTTCGATTGATTGTTAACTTCGTGTACTCAATAGTGTTTAAAAATTTTAATGCAGGAATTGCTCCAATTGCTATTGAAAATGCCATTACTAACTCGTTCACACGTACTTCCTCCGTAACCTTGTAATGCATGAATCATTTCTCGCTAGTGCATGTAATGTTCCGGATGTCACAGTTGGCATTTTTCTGTCATTCTTCCTCGAATAATTGTTGAGATTTTGCAGCGACGTTTCAGGGTAGTAATTGCTCTCGTACATTTAGACATTCTAAACGTTGAATATTAAATCCTTGACCTGTTATGCGATGTTATTCAATTTATTTGTTCGTACATCATTTCTGTGTGCTTTCGAGCTACTGACTTCAGCAACACTGTCTTGAATTTTTTCTAATAGAATTTTAATTTTCCGTGATGCACCAACCTACATACTCTATTTTCTTGAAAACTTGACATCTAGGGTTTCACAGCTTATACACTGAACATTTTATCAAACAGCTACACAACAGGCGCTTCTATTGCTAAAATTCGTTAGACTTAAGAGGTATCCAAGGGCCTTGTAGCTCTGCATTTTGCTAGTGAAAATCAGGATATTGGCTTACGAACTTGAGATTTGGTCTCTTAGTTTGGACACAGCTGGAGCTCGCTCGGTGTCAGCAGAACTTCTCTTGCAAGTGATGTGTGTGAGGATCAAGTTCCAAACTTCGTAGTTTAGTGTGCCATATTTTTTCTATTTTGATTGATGTGTTATCTTATATTGCCATTATCGTGTCTAAGAAATATTCTAATCTTAATAAACAATGCAAAACATTTGTAATTTATTGTCCTGTTAAAATGGTAAATCCATTTATTTCGTATTCATCGGGTCTGAAGCAAGATTCTTACTTCCTTTTCCGAGGCGCCTTATTTTCTTTACGCTAGCATTGAAATTTTTATTTTACGAATTGTGTTAGTCATAATTAGTCACTGAAGATCTGCATAAGCGACCTGCATTTTGAAGCCTACTATTGCATTCACTTGCAGCTTTCTCGTCAATGCTGTCTACTTGAAATGCTTTCATATAATACCCTTAACTAAACGCGGGTTCGCTTCTCATTCGTGGCCGGCGTTGAAGCTTTATTTGCTGCATGTTCGTGTTTGAGGTTGCTCATTTACTATTAGATTAATGGTGAATTATAACAACTTAATATGGATTTCATGACAATTTCTTGCTCATCAGAGCCGATTGATTGAAATTTATATAACGAAATACTGGCAGTTTTACCCGTAGAGTTATGCTCTTGTTGTACCTGTGTTAACTAATGTAGAATAGAATAGAGTGAGGTGATAGGAACGGGCCTTTTGGTCCATTCTTGGGTCGGTACTCAAGTCCCATGCCGTAATTCTAGCCGCTGATGGTCGTACACAAACCGATCACGGCGGCAGCGGGCCTCGAACCTGTTTTTTTTTCTCATCGCAAGCGTGTTCGCTCACCAGTCGGCGAAGCTGGTGGTAAATTGGCTCTCTAAACAAGACGTTTCCAAACGTCTTGATTACTGTTTTTGTAATCGTTCTAATTCTTGATCATATTAGTAAGTGATTTTTTTCTGGAATTATTTCAAATTAGTTTATTACTGAAGCTTTGCATTGTGTTATAATTTGTGAATATTTTTGTTTGTTTCATTTCACATTTTAAACGCTTGCTACTTGCAATTCAAAACCCTTCCTTACTTATGCCACTGCATTGTTACTCGTGTTACCAGTCATTTGTTACTCGTGTTACCAGTCATTTGTTACTCGTGTTACCAGCCATTTGTTACTCGTGTTACGTCATTTGTTACTCGTGTTACCAGTCATTTGTTACTCGTGTTACGACAGCCATTTGTTACTCGTGTTACGACAGCCATTTGTTACTAGTCTTACCACAGCCATTTGTTACTCGTGTTACAACAGCCATTTGTTACTAGTCTTACCACAGCCATTTGTTACTAGTCTTACCGCAGCCATTTATTTCTAGTCTTACCACAGCCATTTGTTACTAGTCTTACCACAGCCATTTGTTACTAGTCTTACCACAGCCATTTGTTACTAGTCTTACCACAGCCATTTGTTACTAGTCTTACCACAGCCATTTGTTACTCGTGTTACGACGGAGTTAGCCAGAACAGCTCACTTGGATCACGAGGAGATGCCGAAAACATAAAGTACAGATGACCAATACCTAGAAAATAAAGGTCTAGATGATTCCTGTACCGAAAACAAACCTTACTATTTTCATTCCATAAAGACGTAAACGATTTCAAGACCACCGACATAACCTGGTACTATTTTAAACCAATTTTGATGGTATCAAAACTAGCAGCGTTCGTTAGCAGTAATCTTGACTCTTGTATTCAAACTCATGTTTCTTATGTTTACTTATATGTGTACTAAATCCGTGTTCAATGTGAAACCTAATGCATTCGTCAGCTGCATCGTTACCTGTCAATCCAGTAACCTAACCAGGCTGAAGTAATTGAATTTTCCGGTATCAAGTTCACTGATGTATGTAATTATCATTTAACCCTTAACCGCCGAAAGCGGCAAATTTACTACACTAATTTTAAATTGATGTACAGCACTAAATAAGAATGATGTCTCGTGTGTGACGCCTGTAGCCAATACGCCGCACGTTCTATATTCGTTGTGAACACGTTTGATACCAGGTTTCGCCAGGCGGCGCTAGTTGTTAGTAAGCAAACTCTTATCGGCAAGTGACGCTAGGCTCTGCTCGAGTTCATTGTGGATGTTTATCGCCAAATAGAGGAAAAGAAGGTGAGTTATATCTTTCAATTATATTTTTTGTATGTATAAATGTTTCATGAATATATAGAGATAATAAAATGTTTATAATCAAGTATTCTATGAACGTTACGACGAATTTAGTGAAAGTAGCAAATTTGCATCAATCGGCGCAAAGATGTATCGCGTGATGCGTCACAAATTTGCGACATCCGCCACATGTTCGCATCATCATGCTTGCAGTTGAAGAAATGGTTTGGCTTAGTGCTATGCTTCTCTGTATCCAAATTACCCAATACTAGGATGCACTGGGCTAAAAATTTGGCACCTCTGACTGGCTTTGCAACCGATTTCATGTCTCGAGACCGATTTGAAGCTATAAAGTCAAACCTTCATTTAGCCGATAATAGTAAAGCTGATGCATCTGAAAACTCCAACAGTGATCCTATGTATAAAGTCAGGCCGCTCATAGATCATCTTAAGGCTAAATTTCAGAGGGTCACAAAAGATCAATGCCTTTGCGTTGATGAGTAGATGGTTCCTTACAACGGACGAAGTCGAGTGAAATAATTCATTCCGAACAAACCTAAAAGGTTTGGCTTCAAACTGTTTATTCTTGCATCAGATAAGGTATTTATTCATGACTTCATCCTATATGTTGGCAAGATATTACCAGTTGAGAACTTTGAAGTTCCCGATATTGGAGCTAGTTCAAGCATTGTTTTGCATCTTGTACAAAATATTCCTGTTGATAGGAATCACCTGCTATTCTTCGATAATTGGTTCACCTCCTTGCCACTTCTACAGGACTTAGCAAGCAGAGCAATATGGTGTTGTGGCACTGTGAGGCTTCCAAGATTGGTAGGGCTGCCAAGTAGCATGAAGGACGACAAAAAGGTGGCGTATGACGGCAAGGGATCGTACCAAAAGAGTTAATTTGGAGAGGACAACTCAAAAGTAACGTTAGTTCGATGGTTTGACAACAGGGTGGTAAATTTGGTGTCTACATTTGCGAAGACCAACCCCCTAACAACAGTGAGCTGGTTTGACAGAACTCAGAAGAAAGTTGTGGAAGTGCCATGTCCAGACATAGTGCAACGCTGTAATAAATCAATGGGTGGAGTAGATCTGGCAGATCACTTAATTTCTTTTTACAGAATAAGCATAAAATCAAAGAAGGCATATCATCGTCTCATTTTACACTGCTTTGATATGGCAATTTTGAATGCATGGCTCTTGTACAGAAAAAATTGTGAACTCATAATTCCCAAAAAAAAAAAGTGTTGCAACTGGCTCCTTTGAAACTCAACGTGGCAGTCTCTCTAATGAAAGCAGAGCAAGCTTGTCAGAGTGTCAAGCGAGGCCGTCCGTCAAGAGAAGAATAACCAGAAGTGAACAAGAGAAAATGCAGTACCCCGCTAGATGAAGTGAAACTCGATCAGGTAGCACATGTGCCACTTCTTGCTGCAAAGCGTCAAAGATGCAGAACTAAAAACTGTCCTGGACAAAGCAAAATCTACTGCAGAAAGTGCAATGCCCACTTGTGTTTGGATATGCATAAAAATTGCTTTGCTTCTTACCATGGCTTCTAAGCCATTTCTGCATGATTGTTTTTGTACCGTTACATCTGTTATCTTCGGCTCTAATTGAAATACAGAAAATATTGTTTTCCTCTAACAATACTATTAAAAATGTTGAATATCCTTGTTTCCAAGCAGTGTCATATTAGCCTCTGATTGTAGCACAATAGCTGTTACAGTGTAACTGACAAGAGGTAGTACGACTTCAGGGGAACTGCTCTTCAGCCACTGAGCACATCCCTTATGTGCCGGATGTTGCAAATTTGCTACGATGTATATTTTTTTATTATATACATTTCTGAAAAATAAGTTAACGATTATGGGTATAACAAATGCTGTCATCACGAATTAAGCAATGAAAAAATTATTTTCATTCGGAACATAATTCAGGCGGTTAAGGGTTTAAATGAGCAATAACTCGAGTCTGTTTTTAGATCAAGTTGCTTCTTGATCGTCAGAGTGAAGCTTTGTGCAAATTTGGTTTGCGTGCAGAAATGAGCGCTGATGAGGCACAGTTCTAAAATCTCCCTCATAAAATATTTTTTATATCTAATATCCGATTCTCAACAGGAGAATCTATTTACCATCTTCTTGGTCACCTTACTATCGAACTAAGATGCACTACCTGGTCGCGTAAAAACTGTTTTAATTTTGGTACTGTCGTATACTCGTGATGGTACTAGCATGGGTGAATTAATTCACTGTCAGCGTGTGCATGATGAAGATGGACATGGACTGGTTGTATTGTAATGACTTGCGCCTGCTAAATAATCAATGTCAGAACGATGTGGAAATTGAATTCGCGGCGAATTAATTCCAGTGACGTGTTTTTGCTCAAATTTTATCTTCTTCTAGAGCTTATTAATATTTTAAGTCTCACTCCAGCGATTTCGTTTCGCTTCAAATTTCGTATTTTCGAAACTAGCTCATGTTTAATTAAGAACTTTATTGCTAGAGCTAGCCTCATGTCAGTATTGGACACATTATTTCCCTCACAGTGTCTGTTGCAACCAGTTCTATCGACTACGCTTTCGTCATGCTCCTACACTGATGACCGCAACACGCACTCGCAGAGCCGCTAATTCCTAGCATATGATGAGCCTGTCTGTGCATATCTGTGTCCTCCTAAATTCATGAGTTCCGACAAGACAGGCAAGCAACACGTGACTGTTCTGCCGCTTATTGCTCATGTTAATCTGACGAGCGATGCGAGAGCGGACTTCTCTCTCTCTGTGAGGTCTCTACTGTTCTCTGGGTTGCTGCTCCTCTTTTCTGCAAACGATGTGAATTCAATCTGTACAGTGTGTATATGTACAGGGTGTCTCAAAAAAATGTACTCACCCTTTAACCGTTGCTAACATGCTGTCTTCTTTGTGTTGCAGGTGTGAGGTTCGAACCTTTGCGAACATGATTCTTTAATCACATTTAATCATGTTCGCAAAGGTTCGAACCTCACACCTGCAACACAAAGAAGACAGCATGTTAGCTACGGTTAAAGGGTGAGTACATTTTTTTGAGACACCCTGTATTATATGTTTTATGAACGTTTACTTGTATACGAAAGAGCTTTTCAAGACTTCTTAGCGTGTTGGTTAACAATGCATGATGGATTAGAGGGTTATTTCAACATGACTTTAGTCTTGGCAGATTTTTGGTTTAATTCATGTTCCTGCTAACCATACTTGGATAATGTTTTCTAGATTGACTGTTTCTCTAAAGTGCTCTACCAGTTGAACTGAGGAGTCTACAATGGAAGCTTCGCGTGGAGTGGAACATTGTACTTTTTATGATCATCTGCAAAAATTTCTAGTCTGTGATCCATCCAACGGTGAAGTTCGTTCTCATTGCTTTTCTGTCACTTCAGTTCTCCCTCTATTAATTTCTCCGTTCAATCTTAAATTTTAGTTTAGTTCTACGCTTTGCGTTACTTTCATTTTATTGCCTTTCAAAACGAGCAGTTATCGTATTTTACTTTCGGCTTGACACTCTAAAGTTATCAGTTTTCAAGCATCTTTTACTTCTCGGAAATCAAATAGGTTTCCTCGTAGTCTATCATACATTTTCATAGACTCTGCGTTCCCAAACGCTCCTTTAACTATTTACTGCACCATCAGAAACGCTTTCAATCAGAACCAGCGCGTTTTTGAGTTCTGCGTTTTATCTGTTCTATTTCTCCTCTTTGGGAAGTACGTCGACGGGCTCTCTTTTTTTCTCACTCTTCGTCTTTACGTTGCGTACTTTGCATTTATTTGAAGGCTGTCACAAATGGTTTGCACACTCAAGCTTCTCACCTTTGTTGTGACGTATTTAATTCCTGCTTTGTTCACTGTGAATATCATCTTAGTTGCGCTAAAACGATGGTTTGACCTATAATATTATTACAATGTTTCATTTTGTGAACACAAGGAGCCACTTGCTCTGTGTTCTGGACGAAATGTTTCACTGATTGTGACCTGGCTATTACAAATCCTGACGAATTCACGCTGCTAGGAGCGCTTTGTGAGTTGATGAAAGGCCATATGACTGGGCAACAAAGATCCCTGATTGGTGTACTTGTTGGAATAGGCCTTGAACTTCCAGCAAGGTTGGAAGCTATGGCATTTGTAGGACCCTCAACCTTCCTTATGGAGAATTGGTTTGAAAACCACGTCATGCTCACTAATTCCAGCATTAATGTTTCGTATAAAACTAACTAGAAGATAATATCGGAACAGCTCGTTTGAGCATTATTTCTATTTTGAAATTCCCACAAAAAGGTTACGAAATATTTTTTTGCCCCGATTCTCGTACATTTCTTTGCAGTTGATTAGTCGTTTATCGTATTAGACGTTTTTTCGGACTAGAGGTTGGCTGCTGATGCATATGTTTTAGTAAGACGAATCATATTCATACCGCTGCAAATCTTCGTCCTGAAGAATCTTTCTATGTCTTCGGAACAGGTGTTGAGTCTAAGTATATTTGAGACTTTCACATTCAAACACAGAAAATAATTATTAGCATCTAAGACGAGGTACAATCGTTCACCCGTTGTAGCCCACCAGTGCAAGCTCAGGAGATGAAATTTAGGAGATATTTCCTTTTTTGATTCGCATTTCATTGGGACGCATTATCTTCTGCGGTGTTTAATTTTGAAACTGGATGCGTTTCCAGCGACGGCTTAATGCGTGCCACTGTATGTGCTCCATCTTGCCTGTCTTGTCCTTGTGAGTTCGTGTGGATTTCTTGGTCCTGACGTGATGTTCTGGAACTTGTGTAGATGATATGGGAAATGCTGTAACCTTCAGTTTATTGTTATAAATGTTGAGGTGTTTGATGAAGTAATGAACACAATACTTTTTAATGTACAAGGGAATCGGCATGAAAGCTTTGTCACTAATGGAGGCCCGAGACAACAAGGCTTATGAAACAACTTCTACAATTCAAGGTTGCTAGCAGTCGCTCATTTTCAGGAAAATGTGCAAGTCAATGAAAACCATTTGTGAAGTAAAAAAAGCTGGAAATGGCGGATGATATTAGGATTACGAAAACATAAACTTTTTATATAAAGCAGAGACAGTAATTAAAAGTTGACATATTTAAGTTAAAGCATTTTTTTAAAAAGAGTAAATAAATATTCTAAAAGATTATGACAACTTAATAATTAAAAAATCTCTTGTGCTACCTAATGCAGCAAGCCCATCTTAACAAAAGCAGTGAAAATTATACATCTGTAAATTATACAAATGAAAATGTGAACAAGAGTGCATCTAATTTTTCCAAGTTGGTGAAACAGTTTTTTTTTGTAATAGTAGAAATTGGTTCACGGGACTTCCAACGCGTACCTGAAACATATAAAATAACCTTGTTCTTGAAATGTTGCGTAGTAATGTATTGAAGAGGCAATACGGAAGAGAAAGGGAACACCATCAAAATGCCATTCTGTCTGAGTAGTTC
The DNA here is from genome assembly GCA_006783055.1 of Trinorchestia longiramus. NCBI lineage: Eukaryota > Metazoa > Arthropoda > Malacostraca > Amphipoda > Talitridae > Trinorchestia > Trinorchestia longiramus. Next base: position 112,379 of record VCRD01001197.1, on the reverse strand, counting down.
GGTGCTGCTGCAGATTTGTAGCAGCTAAACTTTTTTGGATGTTCGGTTACGAGGATCGTTAGGGGCGGGAAATAGTTTGGTTGTTCAGTTGCTCATGAGCTGATCATCTGACGCTGATTGTGACGAGTAGCTATTCTCAGACGAAGGGATCTCACACACACAGTCCGCTGCCACAACAGATCTCCGGGTCTGTATCATAGTGGATCTTTTGCGTCGTGAATACATAGTCTGCAGCAACACGGGATTTGGAGCTTTGTCTCCCTAAACTGAACCTTCCCGAGCTCTGTGCTATTCTTTCCAATGAATTACTGGTATTGTGGTGGATATTGAGCAGTGTGTAGCCTTTAGTAGTACACGAGACTTGGGACTGCGCCCACCAAAGCAAGGAATCTTTCTGTTTTGTGTTATTCTTTCAAATGAAGTACAAGTCCTATTACGTGAACCATTTTTGCGTCTATAAAAAGGAATATGGAGATGATACTTTATTATACGATTTCTCATCGAGTACAGTCATGTTTCTGCTCTTGATTATCTGTGATAGTAGAATTTTTTATACAGTCGTTTAGGTAAAATTTATGGGGCGTGTGTATCGAGCTGAAAGTTGAAATTGTTTCTTTTCCCAAATGAAACTAGTGCATTTAAAATGCACTCATATAACGAAAATAAGTCGATTCTACTTCCTTTGTTTAGAAATTCATGCAAATTTTCTCTGGAAAATTAAATTAATTATTTTAATGGTAATGGACACACTTCTTTCTCAAAATTTTCTATAGATCGTGAAGAAATATAATATTTTTAATTGGATCAAAATTTTGTAGCATATGAGAGCTCTCATGTGTACCACCGAGGAACTGAACATCAAAACAGCTCGTTGCTAAGGTTAACATCGTGAACGGACTCACAGCTTCATCATGTGGATTTTTTGTCGGGTACATTCATGTATTTTAACCTTGCTCTGCGTAGAATAGAATAGAATGAGGCTATAGAAACGAACCTTCTGGCCCATTCTTGGGTCGGATAATTACTTCGATAATTATTCGGTTTTTTACCCAAGTCCCATGCCGTATTTCTAGCCGCGTCAACCATGTCGGCAGCGGGATTCGAACCCGGGTCTTTCCGCTCGCAAGCAGATTCGCTCACCAGTCGACCAAGCTGGTGGTGACGGTGTCTGTCCTCGTCAATGTACCTTTTACATTAGCACACTTCATTAGCACGATGCTGTTGCGATAAGTATAATCTTTCCTTTTTTGTTTTCTGTCGTTGGAGAGACCGGCAACCGATATCATCGTTTCTGTTTCTCTCTTCGTCTCACTTCACTCCTTTCCAGTGTGATATATTTAGACTTTCAATGCATCGTGTATCATTAATGATATAAACAGAATTTTTACATGTATTTGTAAATTACTAAATTACTCAGTATGCCTACAAAGTATCTTATATGATACAACCATTCATTTTTTGAAATGAAAAAATCACTAATCAATGCAATGTTTGCGCTAATGTACAAATTTTGACACGATGTTACTTAGGATTTTTGCTTTATCCTGCAGATCAAACTCGTGCATTTAAATGCTACGTTTCATGTGTGCCGGCGCGAAAACTATAAAAGGAAAACTGTTCAATTGACCGAAGGCACTATATAAACCAGTGGTTCCCAAACTTTTTGTGATCAAGTACCACTTGGAGGTCCCATACAGTCGCCGCGTACCACCTGGTTCCAGAGAAACTAAATTCGATCAGATATCACTTTATTTCCATAATTATCAAATAACAAAATAAAAATTGTTCATGACCATGAAAGTGTTTGCGTACCACCTGGAATGCCCTCGCGTACCGCTGGTGGTACGCGTACCATAGTTTGGGAACCACTGATATAAACAATGAACAAAGTATTAATATTTCAATGCCTGAGCATTTCACTGATAACAGGCCTTGCCACACAACTGAGTGACCTCTCCATACTGAGGAGTGTCCAGGATTTCGGTGCTAGTCGCAGTGACGCGCTGTGGTGGGCCGTGGGTGTTGGTGGTGGCACCGTAGCACTCAGTGTTCCAAGTTCTCTCAGTCGTGCGCCAGCTGCTGGCTAGGTTGCAGGTTAAGATGTAGCTTTCTTTGTTTGTGTTGTCTTGCATAGCGCGGTCACCGCGCGCTACAACCTACCGTTTGAACGTGTAAAACTGTGAGCTTCTTGTAGTTAACTCTGCTCCTTAGCATCGTGGTCAGGAAGTGTTTATTGTGCGTAGCTCATCAATTGTAAATTTTGGCCGGGCTTGCGTGCCAGGCCGCTGCTTATTTTTCATATTCTACGGGAGTTCCGGTCGTATTTCTTCTTGTGTATTGTCTGTGTCTTAATTCTACTTTTCTAGGCTGTGTTGAACGCACGTCCTTGTCAAAAACAAACAATGATTACATTCTTTACACATATTCTCTAATTTTTTCTGCGTACTGATCAATCACTTACGTGATTGATTTATACTATGTGTTCATCTGTTTCATCATTCATAATGCTAACATTTTATTTTCATACGAACGCTTAGCGTCACTTAACATTACCAGAATTTACAAACATGTGATTATGATCACGATTCCTTATTTTTCTATTGAGTTGAGGAGCATTGTGCCCACCACAGTTCAAGACTCGTTAGTGATTTTTCAGACGAGCTTAGGAGCTACGGAATATCTGTAGCGTTGACCCCTGCGAACAGCGATAGCATTCTTCCGTGCTAAGCTGTGTGTCAGCACGGTGTGTGTGTCAGCACGGTGTGTGTGTCAGCACGGCGTGTGTGTGTCAGCACGGCGCGCTCGTCAGCACGGCGCGCTCGTCAGCACGGCGCGCTCGTCAGCACGGCGTGTGTGTCAGCGCGGCACGTGTGTCAGCACGGCACGTGTGTCAGCACGGCACGTGTGTCAGCGCGGCGTGTGTGTCAGCGCGGCGTGTGTGTCAGCGCGGCGTGTGTGTCAGCGCGGCGCGTGTGTCAGCGCGGCGTGTGTGTCAGCGCGGCGCGTGTGTCAGCGCGGCGTGTGTGTCAGCACAGCATGTGTCAGCACGCACAAGATGGTCGAGGGAGAAGCACACAGCCGTGCTGATGTTGAGTTCTGTGATCTCCAAGCTTTGTTGAGCATCTACGCCGGCCTCTATTTTCTGATAGTCAAAGTAGGTTATGTCGAGCAGCCACCATCTCATCAATCAGACGGACCACAATTCGAGTGTATACCAAGTGCTACGTTCATTTGCTCTACCTTCATTTACAAGATGTGCTCTGACTGGTATCATAATTCTTGTACTTGCTGTACATTCACATTTACAAGCTCCTCTCACTCAGCTGTCAGTTGCCTGCTTGTGAAGGAAGATTTCTCTGATGCGTTCTTTCAATTCGTGTTCAATTTTCCTTCGTGTGAGCCAAACGTGTTCTGACTTTCGCTGCCCGTTCCATTTGTTCGCTGTAAAGTTGTGATTAGGTTTTAATTTCTCTTTGTTTTAATTCTCCTAATTCTTTCTTGGCGAATTATATTAGTTCAAGTCGCAAATAAACCGAGAACTTCAACATATGCCAAAACCCCAAGAAAGTTGATTTTTATTGTGAAAATGTTGAGAGAATGTATGTAGTGGAACTTAGGATACCGAACTCGAATATTTAGTCTGTATGGTAGATGAGTACCTGCACGGTGAGGGCAGATGTACGAGTGCGGTATGACTTCACTACTAATTATATCTGATGCTGGAAGCAGAGTTCCAGGCTCTTAATGACTTAGTATTTAATGTTATCTTAGTCCACTTCTTCATTTTTTTATCTCATTCTCCTTCCTTTTCATTCTTCTTTCCTCCCATTTTCCTTTCATCTCGCTCTCCTTTCTGTTTCTTTTTGCATTGCATCCTCCTCGATTGTCCTGGCGTTTGCCTGCAGCATGGAGGTTTTTTTTTCCTGGTGTGGGGATCTTAAGACCGGCCACTTGCCGTCAGTTGTGAGGAATATTCCATGCACAGCGTTGGCGAGCGAGGCGTGACAGGCTGAACGGAATCAAATTACAGGCGCTCTTGCTTCCATACAGTATATCACGCCATACACAGCAGCTTGGCTCGCCCTTCCGCTGACATGTTCTTAACCACCACCAGCTCCACATCTTATCCTTCTCTTGTGGTGGTATGGAACCGCTAAATGATAGCCAGGTTTATTTATTGTTCATTGTTGTCTGCTGAGAAAATTGAAATTAGGTTTGTAAAGCCCCAATTGGCGCGCCCTGCATTGTCCGAGGTATGCTTCACTAATGAATCAAGCTCGGAGGGGAGCTTTTGTTCTTAAGTGATCTCATTTGTACGTAAACGTGTTTGCTCCTTGTACAAACAACTGAACCTATCTGCCTTTTTTGGATTCATGCATACACGATCTATATTCTGGGATTTATAGTATTGAACCATTATCGCGAGTATTGATCTGTTGGCGTATGAGTATAGAACAATTGGCTTATTTTTATTTCTGACAGCTGTGTGCATATATGGATTTTTTTCCCATGCAGACGTCTACAAAAGATTCTTTTGTAAACTTGTGCTTGACGTTGAGAGACGCGATGTTCACTGTGTCTAATGGGAAGGTCTTTTTTCCAAATCGGAAGATGATTGGCTGGTGATCGTAAAATTGCATAAAATAGTTCGTCTAAAAGAAATAAAACGAGGAAAATGTATTGCTACGCATCTCGTCTGATCTTGAAAAGCGTTGGTTATTGCGATTATTTTTAAGGCAAGCCTAAGAGTTTCGAGATAAGCCAATATTGGAGAATTTAGGACACAGAAAAATTAAGAATTTTATTTAATACAAAGTATTTTTCCAAAGAATTCATAGCGTTGAAGTTGGGGTGATTGAGGTTAGGCTTTTAGTTAATGAAGACGTTAGGGATACAATTAAAGAAGACGATAGGGATACAATTAATGAAGACGATAGGGATACAATTAATGAAGACGATAGGGATACAATTAATGAAGACGATAGGGGTACAATTCATGAAGACGATAGGGATATAATTAATGAAGACGATAGAGATTCAAGTATTGAAGACGATAGGAATATAATTGATGAAGATGATAGGGATATAATTAATGAAGACGATAGGGCTATAACATGAGTTAGAGGTTGTGCTCTAGCCTTGTGTTACGAGGAATTAATAATCATTGCTGAGTCTCTTTTAATTTCTGCTTCATGATGACTGTGGATAGCTGAAGCAATTGCATTCTCAAATTTAGTATTTTTTTATTTCACTTCGGTTGAAGTTTTTTGTCCTAAAATCTTTCATATTTTGTGGAGGGTTTGCCCTGGAGGTCACATTTCAGATGTTTCATCCTCGGAATTTTAAAACGAAAATGTAAGAATATCGGTAAGACAATTTTTATGAGAGCTTGACGAATGGGCAGTTTCTACGGCGGAGCTGTGTTTGAATATCATTGTTTTTAGAAATAACTAGATTAACTTGACAGAAAAAGCGTGAGAGCCATGTTAGAAAACGAATTTGTATCAACATTCAGAATTTAAATTCACAGGTGTTGTTTTCATAGAAAAGACATTGTGTTCTTAAGTGAGTTAGCAAACTCAGTTTATTCTGTTGCCTGAAGAAAGACCATATAGCACGCCGTCCCCAGTAGCGCCTCGCTGTTTCTTCAAGCGCAAACTCTCGGTGTGCTCGACTATATTTTCCGGTGAGGCTTTCGTGTTATTCTCAACCGTCATAACATTTGCATCACCAGTATCCTCTGAAGCTTTCCTGCTTATGCTGCATTGGCGGTCATCACACTCGACAAACACTCTTTCTAAGATATTTTTTGAGCACCTTAGACACAGGAGATCTTCTCGGCTGATGGTGGCTGTTCTCGTCAGTGCGTATTTGCGCTGACGCTGTCCTAATGACCTGAGCGACTAGTGTCTGTTCTCGTCAGTGCGTATTTGCGCTGACGCTGTCCTAATGACCTGAACGACTAGTGTCTGTTCTCGTCAGCACACCTTTAAGGCGGACGCAGTTCTGATGCTCCTAACAACTCACGCAACAATAAACTACGCTATTGAGAACCGCACAATTTCACGGATTTCGTTTTCCAATTCTCGTTTCTTCTCGCGTGGAAAGTATCGATTTATCGACCTCTTCTTCTTCAGTTTCTTCTTCTTTTCATTTTTTTTTGTGTTGGAGGCGGGTTTTTTGATGGCAATAGCGGGATCTGTACATCCCGACTGTAAAATTTTGCCTTCATGTACAGTTTGAATTAATTTTTTTCCTGATTTCAATGCATGGAAGTGGCTTGAGCGAAGAAAAAAGTGAGAGCAAATCCTAAACATGATTCGTCTTTAGCGTAAAATTGCAATGCTCATTTTTGATGAGAGAATTACGCTATTGAAAGAAAAAAATTGATTATTTATGGGTCAGAATGACTTAATCACTTAGTCACTTTACAATGAACTTTTGCACGCCCGTATATTTTCTGAAATTTTCCTAGTAAATGATGATTACGTTGTCGTTTTCGATCTGCCATCATCGGATATATTCGAGTATGTATAAGAAAAATGTTATTTCTCTTATTCGTTTCTCTATTGACAAATTGTCAGATGATAGTAATTCACGAATATCCGACTGTCATTAATACTATCCGAAAAGTATGCAAGACTCCAAACTTATATTTACGTTCGTATAAAGAACTTGGTTGTTATTCAGCGCTTCCTTTAGGCTGCCCACTTCAGATTCAACAGCACTGGTTTTGACAATGTTGCAAGCTTGTTACTGGGTTGTGAAGAGCCTTAATTTTTTATTCTCCCTTTTTTCTCCGAAGACGAGGCCGACGTTTCTTTTTGGCTTCCTCCTGATATTGTGCAATTGCTTGTTTTGTTTAAATGTGTTCTATATCAGCGCATTGCGAGGCTGCTTATAAAAACCTTTTCCTAAAATACGTCTCGGTGCGTCCCTGCCGCTTGATATAATGAAATGCACTATACATCGCACAAGACTTCCTTTCGGTACTTCATTTTTCAATGCATGCCAGTAGCAGAACAGCGTGCACTCGTAAGATTATTTGTTTTTTCTGCTATTTGCTATTAAATCATTTTTTACATCATGAAATCCCTGTTGTGCCGGTCAATTTTCACTTTACCCACCGTGAAGTTTTCAGCTCCCCTCTGTAAACAGATCCCTGCCTTACCTCGGCCTCTCAGCCCTGTCATTTCACGGTCAATTTCCCTCATGAAAATACGCAATATCACCTGAACCTTTTTAATTTTGTATCCTCCAGACCGTTTTTATGTACGTCACTTGCTCTGTGAACTGGAAAATTTTGTTACATGAGCGTTATTTACTGAAACTAGAGAGTTTTACTTTGCCTTGTTACTTGTTTTACATATTGCGGTTTGTATAACAATAGTCTAGTGCTACAAGAGGTGACTTAGCGTTCTCTAATATAGTGTTAGTTTGGACTCACGCTGGTAAAGGGGAAATCCTTGCTAAAGACTCCTTGTTTTCACTCATTACATAATTTTAGGCCCCAATTCGTTCATTCGTTTCTATTTTGACTTATTACAGTGTTTAACATTGTTATTCTTTTGTGTAAGTTTTCATAGTTTTGTTACAAGGTATCGAAGTTCACGCATGTTTCATTTTTTTAGAACTACTTTAAACGAAATTGAATATATTTGATGTTTCATAATTGAAACACAGTCACTTTAATTAGTCAGGAATAATTTGTCTCACAATGATACGAGTCGTCCATTGCATTGATGAGACGTGGAGAGGCAGCATTTGGTGAAATGATGCAATTGTGATGCACATCTGAGTGTGACTGCTGCGGCAGGTGCTTGTGTGCGTTGTGGTACAAGTGTTCTCATCCGTGTGCAGGTTTTCTATTAATGCTATCTTCATTAGTTACTATTATAAGGCATTCTTGGTCGCTGTTGTTTGGCCCCGCTGTGTAACAGCGTTTAAGTTGCGACTGATATATTGGGTTGGTAAATATGCTCGAGTCTTAGTACACGGGATCAATGGTTTCTATGTCTTTTTAAATTCTCTTCCCTGTATTGTTCGTCATAAATAATATACAGTTAGCGACGAAATTATTCGTGCACCGACCAATGTTCAATACTGTTAGTAATTTATTAAAATTTAATGTCGCATGATTCCGAAATCTTCATATACCATTAAGTACATGCAACTGAATTTAAAACTTTTTCAGAACGACAGATTTAATTTAACACTTTGACTACGTGTTGGTACATATTTGTACCACGAAGTATATTACTTGAACCGCAATTTTAAACTGTAGGCAACGTGTTAACATTTTTAACACATTCTTCATAAAAGAATAATACAAATATTCGTATAGTTAGAACAAGGGAACATAATATTAAGTCAACTTGTATAAAATGTTTTTTACACTTTTCAATCAAATTTGAACATGTTATGCTGGGATTTTATTCTGTTATTCAATGGCTACATGTGCTAATTCTTTAAGGTTTTTCGGAACCCGACGACGTATTCGAACTTTCAATTCTCGCCACAGATTTCTAAGTGAATTCAAGTCAGCTCTCATCGAAGGCCATGACAAAACTGTAATTTGATTTTTATGGTGCTATGCAGTCACAGATTTAGCCGTATGTTCGAGGTCATTGTCTTGCTAGAATTTGAACCGCCGGCTAAGCCCAAAATTTTATGTCGATAACTTGTAGTTTTCATTTAGTATCTGAATGTAGTCATCAGATTTCATCACACCATGGATTGCATTTAAAATGCTAGTTCCACTTGAACTGAAATAATCCTAAAACATAATGTAACCAACCCCATGCTTGGCTCTCTGGATTGTGTTTATAATGGAAAAAAGTTTCACCTTTCTGATGCCAAGTCTTGTTTACACAAGTTTTTGGCGTTGTCTTGCAACACGACTCTTGAGTTAATATTAACCTCGTGATGTAGTTTGCGCGCAGTTCCTGGTGGTGACAATTTCGACGGTCTTCCATGCCCAGACAAAGTTGCTGTCGTACCAAACTCTTTAAACTTCTTGATGACATGGTGCACTGTAGATCTAGATATGACTAAGCATTCTGAAATAGTTCCAAACATTTGTGAGTGAATAATTTTTTGCCTCGAATCAACGCTGAGTTTTTATGTCCTGACCGTCAAAGTGAGGATGACAATACTGATGCTTATTATACCACGTTATGTTCGTTACCGAGACTTTATAGAATATTCTCGTAAATAAGCATTCTACAATGCTCTCCACATTAAATAAAAAGGGGAATTCTTTGTAATGATTGGAATCGATATCTTTCTAACTGGAATTTCCAATTGTGCGAATATTCTTATTTAATAATTTTTTGTATGATCTTGTTGAATTTACTGAATTGAATCTGTCCTGATAACTGAGTCTAAATTCATTTTTGTGCACTCAATAATATAGAAAGAGCTTAGAATCGCGCGAACATTAAATTATAAAAAAAATGACTAAAAGTACTGAAAGTAGGTGAGTAATAATTTCGTTGCTAACTTTAGCTGAAGTCATTTTATACCCCTTGTCTTATGCGGATAAAGTAATGAATTTACCTTCCATTTCTTTTTTTCTTTATGCAAAAACTTTATTGATTTACTCAAATATAGTACTATTTTATGTAGTTATTTTTTGCCCAGGTTTGTTCAGAAGGAAACTAGGAGTATTCTGTTACGCTTGTTTGCATGCTTGTTTCGGAGACCTGCGCTTGAAATTGTTGCTTGCACAAGTTGGTATCGTGAAGCCGTCTCTCATGATCCTGTTTTTCAAAATTCAAGTGTCCTTCTATTGAGGACGTTTACCGAGTTCTGCTAAAGCTCTTCGGCCTTCACCAACCTTATCGGCATGCTATTAGAAAGACTTCCTCTCCTGTAAATATTTGACTTCCATTTAGAGTGATGTTCGCTGTCTGTAGAATTCGGTGACTCGAATTTACCCGTACAATGCTATTGCAGGTTCTCTAAAAATATAGTACAGATCGATGTAGGATGTGTTGCTGGAAGTTTCTTTAGTTTAGACTGCTATAATAAGAGGCAAGATTTTTTATTTTGACAAGATAAGTTAAGGATGAGCTTGCGGGCAGAAGTGACTGCGGATGCTGTACTTGCGATCCTGGCAGTAGGAAAATACTGCAGTATCTGTTCCGTGTAGGTAATCTCAGTTAAATGTGTTGGTGGTACGTGTCAGTATCGCGGCCGTTTCTGATGACACTGATACAGTAGTTGATATCTTTTAAAATTGCTCAAACTGCTCAGAAATTGACCTGAAATGTACAAGTTCCGAAATGTTCGGGCGTGTGAACCAGGGAACTGTATTCTTTATTTGTTGGAGTTATTGTTCATGCGTTGAACCTTAAGCTTTGTTAATTAGCTTTGCTAATGCGCTGAAGCAATGAATTTCTCTGGAGTCGAAGCACATATTCTCGCATTAAAGTTGCACAACCTCGTCTTCTCGAAATTTTCACACCGTCGCATCTTATTTCATGCTATATAAAATTCCCAGTTAATAACTTTTCATGTTGTCTTGAATATGGTGCATTTCCCATTCATAGTTCCCTGAACGTTTTGATATACAAGCACAAGGATATGCCATTGAACAATGACAGAACACGAGTTATTCGGACGATGCTGGTTGTGTAACTCGCACTTGAATCATCTGAATGTTGTCAAAGTTCCTACAATTCAAAGTTCCTGTTGTTTGAAAATTCACGTTTTTAAAGGGAAAGACTAAATTCAAATTCATGATATGATAAAAAACAGTACAGTCTGCGATATGATAAGAAATAGTACAGTCTGGACTATGCCTTTGTAAAGGTTCAGGTGTCCCGCGTTCACACCCATTTGTTGTCGCGTTCACACCCATTTATTACCGCGTAATTTATTTTATTGTCTTATTTATTGTTTGACCACATAGACACCTATTTGTTACCGCGTAGACACCTATTTGTTACCGCGTAGACACCTATTTGTTACCGCGTAGACACCTGTTTGTTCCCGCATTCATACACATTGGTTGCCGCGTTAACACCTGTTTGTTCCCGCATTCATACACATTGGTTACCGCGTTAACATCTGTTTGTTGCTGCATTCATACGCATTGGTTACCGCGTTGACGCCCTCTTACCAACTTTCCCTTTTTCGAAATTCTGCCTGCCCACTAGGGTTGAGAGGTTTGTTTTGAAAAAATTGCTTTGTTTCCTTCGACACTTTTCCTAGCGTTCCCTTTTCAAAGGTGAAGATTTATCTGCGCTTGAACATCTAAGGGGCTCCCTGGGGTAATCAAACTCGGTGATAAATTACGGTCTGAGGTATGGCCTGCCGAAATTAATTTATAACTCGCAGCTGCTTCCCACTATTCGTTGTTGGACACTGGCCGTGTTTCCAGTCAGTTGAACTGAAAACTTATCCTTTGGAACTGGTGTAACTCACCACTGCAACAAACGTGAAGCAATCTAAGTGATAAACGAGATTCATTGAAACCGTTATTGTAGTAGACGTTGCGTGATATTTCTTGACATTCAGAAGTATATTAGCAAATAAAATATTCAGTACGAAGAGGAAATGAAGTGAAATCTAATCTATAATACTTTAACGACCATGGAAAACGTGACGCAGACAAGTTGAAAGAAAGAAGCTTAAATTACGATAATCGTATGCAATTGATTACCATTCATGGATCACTTAACAAGAGCTTTAATTTGTGTACACAAATATGATATTTTTTAGCCTGCTTTATTAGTGTGAAAACTTACAATACGTAAGCAGTTACAGGCCTCCAATTTTTTATGTAAATTGATTCAGAAATTATAAGATCTTCATGAATGATATCAACTAAAGTATCACAGTAAAACAATATTTCATAGATATTCCTGTTTTTCGGGGGATTACGAAAGAAAAAAGCTCATTATTGTCTGAAATATTTTCGCTGCGCCTCCTTCTGAGGTGTATTCGTGTGCATGTCTGCAGCGTGAACACGATGATGCTCAACCACACCACAGCGCTCCAGAGTCTCGCCTCTCAATAAAACTTGTCTACGAAATGAAAAGAATGAGTAACTTCTCAGTACGTCAGACCATGTAATGGTTGTTCTTAAGTCTGGCGGTGAAGTATAGGACTTGAATAGTTGCTTCATCTTCTCGTATTAACACGTTGCCTCCGATTGCCTGACCGGTGTAAATCTTCACTTTGTACGCATAGTCACTAGAAGGATCTGAAAAAATTACAGAACCTAACCTAAGTGGTACACATACGTACCACTTCGGAGTCAACGTGTTAATATGGACTGAATTAATGTGTGATGCTAAGCGAACGTTCTGTGCTCGTACATCAGTAAGCGATTACTTGGAAAACTTTCCGGTCACTGGATGACTCGCAGTCTACGAGATTACGTAGATCCGATTTGTCTAAAGGAATTATATCTTATTGTCAATTTCAAAGCGAGTTACATTTAAACTAAAATGTCATTTTGTAGCTTTATGCGCAAAGGTTTTATATTTTATACTTATTAGTAATATGAAAGTATTCGTTTTTCTTAGGGTTGGTCAACTAAGCGATCCTCACGTGTTCAGTTTTTGAGTGAGTTGACAGGCACACCACGTCATGTGTTCGTGATGTTCACTGTAGTAAATCTCATTGTTGATGATCGCTGAGGTACAAAATTCTCCAGCATCGCATGGTCATGCTGAGATGTGGCTTCATTTACCACGAGTAGCTACCATTATCCTCATCCAGGATGCAATATTTCAGTTTTCTATGCTCATAATAACAATCTGCCGCCAAAAATTACCACCAATATCCCCACGGAAGGCGCACAATTTTTATTTTCGTGCTTATAATGATTGCCTTATGAATGAATTGTGATAAAAACCGAGGAAGAATTGCGCTATAGCTGCTCGACTTGTCCATCTGAAGCAGGTGTGGCCAGAGTTTCCATGTGGCAGTCTTGCGCCTCCTAACGTAAACTTCTCCTGCGTCTTAACTCGGCCCATAATTTCCTTTGGGAACGTCTAGCAATTTCCTGCTAGTGACGCGCGGTTTCATTTTTAAGTTCCCCATTAATAAACTTCTTTGAATTTTTTTTCTTAAAGGGTCTCCTTGTTTAGTTTACGTAGCCCGTCGATCTTCATGACTAAAGGTCTGCGATGCTTTTCCAAGGGCACGAATCCAATTTTAGTTCTTTGTTGCTGAATAATTCAATATATTAAATACTTTGCGAAAATGTGAATCTTGCTGCATTGCACATTGCTGTTCTGACTATCGCAAGTGATATGTTCTATGCCTTCTTTTCCTTCGTGTAGTGGAGGAATAGTGAAGTGCAGTACATTAATAGGCGGTTATGCAGTGGATTTTACTATTTGGTATGTGAAATAAATGCACTGATAGTGTAATCGTAAGCTTCAATTTTCTTCATATCATTTGGGAAAACTACTTCGATCTGTACGACAAGAGTGATTTAATCCGTTCGTGGTCACATTAATATACGCATAGTGTACCTCCCGTGGTTACGAAAAATCAAAAAATTTCCTCCCTTTCCCCACAAACAACCAAAAAACCTGAGGAATAAGGAAACAACATTTAAAATCAATATTTTAACATTTTTTAGCGTGCTGAAGAGTTATTTGAAAAAGGTCAATTTGTGTGAAAAACCAGTGGTAGTAAAAAAATCAAGCTAAATGACGTGGAAAACCATGAACGGGTTAATCGGAAGAAGTGTGATGTGTCTAATTAGCGTGACTATCAGTCAGCGTACAGGGGATGTAGCACTCACAGGGGAAGACGTAGATCTCAACCTTCTCTCTAAAGAGCACTGTTTGTATTAGCTTCATTAATTCATGTTTCTGAAGTACTTGCCGCTTCTCAGATATATTTTATGCAGGTTACGTGCAGAATTAGCAGCACGCGCTGTGAACATTTACTCTGGTATTTGTTGTACAGAATATTATAGGTATTCCTACCACTTTTCTCTCTCTTTTGACTGGAAGCTGGCGAGCTGTCTGTTAATTTTCCTCGTTCATTATTGATGTCTTGTGGCTTCATCCTCTCTAATTTACTGTCCCCTTTTTCTCTAGCTGGTCTTTGATCTAAGTACGGCTTTCAGACTGACATTTACAGGTCCCTATAATCATATTAATTTTATAGAATTAAAATAATAACAGTACTATTAATAAATATTATCCCTTGCGATGTCAGCTGGGTCGTGTAAAAATATCACCCTTTAAACAGTACTAAAAGCGGATCCTAACTGATTTTGAAGAGAAAACATATGCGTTAGTTCTTCATATGAAGCTCCATAATTAGACTGGCATATTGTTTGTTGTATTTATTGTCATTCGAGTGTGTGCAATGGTGTAATTATGAAAAACTGAAATGTGCAAGTTATTCGGGGCTAAAATCTTAAATTGCAGTGCTTTATTGTATTGTACAGGGTCAGGCATAATGATCTGACACATTTAACCTACAAATGTGTCAGATCATTTTGTCTGACCCTGTATATGCTATGTATAAAATTTACACTTTAAAAAATGACGTTACTGTTACATAAAGTGATGAATACTGTGACTCGTAACCGTTGTAGTTAGTTGATGTGTAATAGTTTGTGAAACACTGGGTTGGCATCATTATAGATGCGCCTATTCGCTAGTTGCACTGAACGTGGTACGTTACAGCCAGCTGCTGCCTGCTCCTCTCACGGTCTTCTTTCTAATAGTGAGAAACGCTGCTCC
>VCRD01001197.1:71596-96913 GCA_006783055.1 Trinorchestia longiramus | reverse complement strand
GTTACATGAAGTGATGAATACTGTGACTCGTAACCGTTGTAGGTAGTTGATGTGTAATAGTTTGTGAAACACTGGGTGGGCATCATTATGGATGCGCCTATTCGCTAGTTGCACTGAACGTGCTACATTACAGCCAGCTGCTACCTGCTCATCTCACGGTCTTCTTTCTAATAGTGAGAAACGCTGCTCCATGTTCTACGTAATTCTTTAACTTCAATTCCCCATGAACCTGTGGATGTAAGAGGTCTGAACCAAGACCAAAGTTTTGGTGACACGGTCTCAGCCTGAATTATACTAAAATATTTTTTCGCTGATTTCAACTCTAGTTTCGACTTTTATAACCGTCTCACGACCCCTTTCGGGAAATACGCATCTTCTGGAGGCTCATGAGCGTCAGTTGGGGAACCTGATTATATGCAGTGCTGGTACGCATGTTGCAAACCTCCTGAGTACATGCAGTGCTGGTCCGCATGTTGCAAACCTGAGTACATGCAGTGCTGGTCCGCATTGTTGTGACGACGTCAGTAGACCTTGGATATGCCTTCACGTACCTTCATGCCATGTGTCCTAAGGGAATAAAGTAACTGATGACAGTACTAACACTTACAGGCTCTGTCTGTCACCTGCGCACAAGTCCTACATCTAAAACCTTTGACTTCGCATTCTGAGATTCATCTCTTATAATTCAGTACTACTTTAGGGCTGAGGCAGAGAAGAGCGAAGTTGCAAGTCACGTTTTTGTTGAATACTGTGGTCGCAGTCTGGTTAAATGGCAGCTTCATTTCAGTTGAATTGTATTATCGTTCCCACGAATAGGCGGGTGTTGTATATAAGTGCGAATGTATGGTACAGTAAAGTCTTTTTAACCGGCACCCATCGGACTTTGCATTTGCCGGTTAATATCACCCAAGTAACCACAAACAATTCCTAGACACGCTATACATAAAAGGAGAACAATATTAATTGCTTAAAGCAGTTAAAAAAGAAAAAACATAATGAATAAGTATATAAAGCTTGGCCAGCGAGTGCCGGTTTAAAGGAATTCTACTGTAATTATGAATTGTAAGGATTGTAAATGAGGTAATCGAAGTAACCCAGTTGAGAAGAGTTGCTGGTGCTGACAATGATGTACTGCGCTTCCCGTTCATTGATGATTAATTATTTAGCGGTAATGAGGGCTTCAGTTCATCAACAGGGTCGCAGACTCTCGGCAAAGCTCATTTGTCGCTGGTGTCAAGTGTCTTGTTCTGCGCCCGCTTCTCACCCACCAATCAGGGCAATCAATGCCTCTCAATTTAATAACACGCCCGCGGTGTTACGCCAACGCTCCGTGTGTGAATTTTGCGGTGAACTGGAATGGCTTCGTGTACTACTGCAAGCGACCTGCGCTGCTGATACACAGAAATGACCGGGGGCGGAGAAATTAAGTTCGAAATGATTTGTTGTAAAAACAATCAACAAATCATTTTTTGAGGTGTTGTCAGTAATTCATCATGATTTTGTGTGGGGGTTTTTGAGACAGTGTCAATGTGACGGTACTTATTATTCTCATGCAGTGAATTAAACGAAGTTGTAGTATTTGTGCCATGTTCCCCAAAATCTCTGTTATGAGTAATTTTGAACGTATTTAGCAACAGATAATCATCTTTGTTAGTTAACACACTTCAATCGTTAATAAAAGTATCTCAAGGGTTTGCTCAAAAAAATAAGAATTCTTATTTTAATGTTATTTACCACGTTTCAAATGACACGAACAAGACATTACGGGATCAGCCGAAAATATGCGTTGGCTGAAAAGCAGGATTTTTTTCAGTACCGTCTCCTTATTTGGGTATCCTGCCGTCGAAAGGGCAATAGCTGAGCCCTTCTTTAATATCCAAATAACAGCGTGGTTCATTCTGCTACAATGAACATGGCTCATTCTAAACAAATGAACAGGCTTCATTCTACTCAAATGAACATGCTTCATTCTACTGAAATGAGCATGCTTCATTCTACTGAAATGAGCATGCTTCATGCTACTGAAAGATAGTAACCAGTTCTGTAGGTGCTACAGGTGACACAACTTGGGTTCGCATGCACTGTGTACTACAGAGTTGTAAGAAAGAGAATGAGCTCATTGGCTGTCCGGGTTTACGCCCGCAATTACCAAACTTAGCTCTGTGTGTTCAGTGATCTGAGGTGCTCAAGCGGCTCCAGAATCCCAAGTCTTCGCATTCCGCTTTATTCGATGAGTTCTATGATCAGAAGCTGTCCCCAGCTTATTCTGCTCTGCTGCTCTTTAGCGTTGATCTTCGTAAGTGCTTAACGACGTCATGCTCAAATTTTTGTTCTGTTGTCTTACGGTTTGCACACAAGTGCGCCTGAAGGACATGTGTGTTGCAATGTCTTAAGAAGAGAGACTGAAATGAACGAGAAAGTGTAAATGGAAGAGAAGGAATAGATAATTATGGGGAACAAAAAAAAGGAAGAAAATGAGAATGCTTTTTGGACTTTCTGTACCAATGCGTCTTCTACTCTTTTTTTTTTATCTGGATGATTCGTTTTGTTTACTTTGTCGTTTATTTCCAAAATTTGGATCATTAAGGTATATGTGCCATATAACAATAAAATAGTATCCAATATACAATGAAATCATTAAGTCGATAATGTGGGAAATATATTCAAAGTAATACAAGAAATTTTGCAGTATCTCGTATTCTACCATAATTTACGTGTTTATTTCTCTTCGTTTACATTGAAGATATTGAAGATCGAAAAATTCATCAAACTACTTGTGTTTTCTAGTTCAATTGCATCCATGAGACCACGGCCCATTGTGTTCAATGCAATTCCTGAGAGCAGCAATCTCTCCGAACTGATATCGTTTAAATGCTCCTCTAAGAAGCGTACTTTATTAGAAATGCAAACAAATTCTTCGATAAAGGCAGCCCCGATCAGTGCGAACGACTTCCTTCCTCCGTTTAATTGGGCAAACGGAATTCGGAAGTGCTGCGTTTCATTGAGCTTAATTTTATACTTCAAATTTTCTGACTTATTCGTAATAACAGATTTTCATTTTCCGAGTAATACTAAACACTCGCAACAATTTCTATGGTCTGTTTCTGTTCTTTTCAAACGAAGACTCTGTTTAAATATCTGTTGCTCGTCCGCATGGTTTGAAGATAGAATTTTGTTTCATCTCGAGCAGAGTTGTTTCCCTCATTTGACACTGCAGGAGGAAATGTACTTTGAGGAGGACAGAGCTGCTCGTTGTCCCTGGCAGTAATGGATGCTCATGTGCTAAATATGCCTCTAATATGCTTACTCTTTTAGGCGTGTGCTTATCTCAGTAAACCCATTGTTATTTCCTGAGTCTTGGCGTAATCTTCATATGAAGGTACTGGAGAAATTCAAACAAATACAATCACTTCTATTATAGTCTCTTGAACATTTCTCCCACATTGCTTTATGAGAGGTAGTTTTGAACACTTAGTGACATTACTAGAGTTCGTTTTTGATTAATAATATAAAATGTTTTGATGCACTAGCTTAAATATATTCATTACTTATGTTTTTTGAATGTCCGATACATGTAATAAAAAAGTAATTGTGTGGCGCTACTAGAAATTGATCTCGTTAGTACTTTATTATTTGCTCAAAAAAGTGACAGTTGACCCGCTACTCTTGCTTGATTTATCAGAAGTTTCAATTTTTAGTTATTTCCTTTACGTTTCATCAGTTCTTGAAAATGATATTAACTAAAAAAAATTGTTACATCATCCACTCCTTTGCGTCTTTATGACAGACGTGAAAAAGGATATTAAACACACAGAAAGCTTTAACACATTTTATTTTAATAGTTACATAAAATAGGCAAATGGCAGCAGTCTGCCCTATTATGACGGATAAAATTGATATCCTCATTCAATAGAGCAGGTCAAATACAGCACCGGAACTATTGCTGCCCACCTCTGTGACTAGTCCCTATTAACTCAGATAAATCCTATTCTTAACTGCTGAATAGTTAGGTACAATACTGAACGATCAAAATTCGACAAGAGACTTCCACACTTTAATGCGAAAATTTTATTAATCGCTAACCACATTTTAACTTGAAATAGAATCAGCCTTTGTACTTATAAATCCTATTGGAGATTCGGCACTGGTAGCGAGAATGTGACAATTTAACGCTCTTAAACAACACTTAAAAAGAATACTCGATCTCTCTCCCATTACGGAGCGAAAAAAACGTTCTCCTTAAGGGATTCGCTACATCGATCCCCAGCACTAGCATGTTCCTCTGTTCTTTGAGCTGCCTAGATGCTGCCTAGATGCTACCTAATGCGCCAAGCTTCTGCAAGAATGTCCGTCTTAGTATACGTGCAAAACCTACTGCCACCCTTTAGTTTGATGTTCTTAACAAGCTAATAACTTCATATCGATTGCCGCAAGAGGGTAACTTAATTATTACTCTTGAGTTGAAGGTAATACTTTAATGTCAAATAATGCTTAAGCAATTACTACAGCCAATTCTCGCAGTGAAATAATCTTTGGTAAGTTGCTCGAAGTCAGAGTTGGGAAAAATACGTTCTTTCCTTCAAAAAACCCAACGCATTTTTTTAACTCACCACTACGTTTTTTCCTTGAATCAATGTCTGTTCTTTTAGATAGGGGAGGGGGGAGGATTTTTAATTTCATATTCATATATTATTTATTTCTATATATGAAGCTTAGAGACCAATGCACTTTAAGGCTTACCGTAATTAAAACCAGCATCAAAACTTGCTGAGATTTACTTATAATTTATCACAGAAAAGTGTACACCTATTTCATTGTTATGGCATGTACTTATTTTAGTTGTTTATGAATGTTAGAGAAACGTAAGATATTTTTGTTTATAATAATCTTGAAACATGTTGAAGTAAACAAACAGGAAAAAAAATTTGGGAAAGGCAAATATGCAGTTGAAGAATGGCTTCAATAAATAAACCTATCGTACCTAACAGGTCTCGTGCATTTCAGGGCATGAGAACCATCAATCTTCGCTCCCTACATGTTCAGTGATTCAGTTATGTCCTACAAAACACTAAAAATGGTGGGAAATTATTGAACCAAAACACAAGCAACCAAATATTTAAGGTTTGCAAATCTTGCACGAAGGGATTATTTTGATTAATATTGTTATTAATATTGATGAAGGATGGCTACAGATGTCTGTACACACACGGGCAAGCTTCGCACATGACCAGAAATTTCAGTAAAATTGAATGATTTTCTTCAATATTTGGCTTTGCATAGAGTACTCTGTGAAATTGACTGGGGACAGACAAAGTTCAAAATCTTGTAAAAAATGTACAAAAACAGCTTGAAATTTACGTAAGGATTCCTACTTTTCTTTCCTCTGCTATACAAGGCATCAATACTTAGTGACTAGTTAACTCTTAACCGCCCAAATTAATTTAAAGTTGACTGCGCCTTGTAGGGCTGTGGCAGAGTAATGCGCAGCTTCAGCTAAACCATACCGCGATCAAACAACTGAACGTGTAAGGAACGAGCCTGGGTATAGTTTTGAATTTTTTGTTGCTGTCGTTTGCTTAATTTTAATTTAAAACTAATGTGCCAGATGTGGCACAATGGGCAGTTAAGAGTTATTATGTTTGCAACTTTGTATAGTTCAAGTTGTTTATATTTTATTTAGTTTATTAGCAAAATTCTGAATGAAAGTTATCGGTTCTGATCGTTTTTGAAGTTTGCTACATCTTTGTAGTTTTGTTGTTGAATAAATAATTGAATGAAAAGCTGTGTAATGCATTTCCTAATTACTTTAAATGTATTATTTTTCCTGAATAAGAAAAATTAGCATTTTATAATACAATGAAAAACCCAACAAAAACACTCAGGGATGGTTTTGTTTCCTTTCAGGTGTTATTTTTTTGTAAAGCCAAATCTGACTTTGCCTAACATACATACTTGTATTCCTGAATGTATTTCAGAGAATACATACCTGTGTTCCTCCAAGAGAGCTCCGTATCCCGCAACAAGCCTCTCTGTTATTCTATCGTAAGAAAGTGATCAGTGAGCATTCAGTATCTTGGCTACCAATCTCAACATCCATGCAACTGCCGCACGCTGTTCCTTAGATTCATGCTTTACCGAGCCTATCATTTTCTTGTGTTCCCTTCAGACTAAAGACACGTTTGAAGCTCCAGACGTCATGTACATTTCCTTGCTCGAAAAAAATAGCTCAATTGCCTTCAATATCTCGAACGACGTTAGCTATTCATAGCTTCCAGCTTTGAATTGAAGTAAAGCAGAAGACGGCAGAGTTTAGCATAGGTCAATGCACGGGCACGACTTTAATTGAAGCACGGCATGGACAGTTGAACTGATGTAAATGAACCCGAGCACTTCTGTACGATTGATAGCTCACGCATGTCGTTGAATAAACGAATGCAAGCATAATGTTGCACTGTGAAAATGGTTAAACGACTGATAATGTCAAAGGTATCTGGTTAGGTTTTAATTTAATAAAAACACATAAAAGTGATTTTAAATTTGACACACATACATACATATAACTCAGAAGGTGTAATAAGCTCATTTAGGTATGTTGCATATTAACACATTTAACAACGGACGTAATAAAGTTACAAGTACAGAAAGGTTAGCTAGTATAGCACGCATGTAATCTATATTGCTTTTGTTCGCAAATTGCCAGGCAGTCGGCAATTTTCTTGGCACCGCTCTAACGAAAGTTCGAAGGCAAATAGCGTTGTGTTCTCGTAAAACGAGTCGAAGTTGTCATCGTCAACGGGTGAAATCCAGCGAGTTTTGTGTCCGTCACGAAGCTCCAAAAGAAAGACAGTGATGGAAAAGGACAGGGTGGCAGTCGGGAGAGCGAGAATTAGATGGGCTCATATTTGATATGAGCATCAAAATGCTATCTGCTTTCTTACTACCTCTTACATGTAGTGCCTCGTTCTTAATTTTGGTTGAGTTACCACGACTCTTCCCCTTGCTCATACTTTTAGCAAGTGATGTGACGCTTTTGATGGATTGAAAGCCTCGTATTTGTGATGAAAATAGTTTTTTCGTGAAGAAACTACGGCTGTCAGGCAAAATTAAATAAAGTACGTTAGAAGACCCAACTGGAGTACACTGAGGAATGTCAACCGGTGCAAGAAAATATGAATGCAAGCAGTTGAGCGGAGTGGGGAAACTCTGAGTCCAGGCATTGTTCAGGAAAGAAGAGGGTGTATTGGAAGAAGCGGTGCAGCCCCTAAGATTTAAGCACGGAGGCAAATACTCGAGATTAATTGGGAGATTAGGAATGTGGGGAATTGCACAAGATACAATGAGTGTACAAACGCTTCATCGTGAGAGACGTGAAAAATCATTCACTGCTAATAAAAATGGACAGGATGGAATAATATCGTGGTGAAGTGGGGAAGAGCTATTTATTAATTTTGTTTTGTGACACTACAGTGTAAGACATTTTTGCCAAAATGTGTAGGCGGGGCTACAAGCAGTGAGATGTCCAGTGACTATGATGAATGAGAAGTAAACAGGTCGTTTTCTGTGGGGACGGATAGGAAATAATTCACCAAAAAAAAAGGAAAATGAGGGAGGGTGGTATAGCATAATTCCAGTGGGAATATGGAGGAACAGCAACTAATGCGGATTAATTTGAGTTACAATGTTTGCTTAGCTTCGTGGGTTGCCAACTTGGAAAAAGGGCCGAGTAGAACGAAGCTCATATAAAAGGGCGAGGGATTCTCGTCAAAAGGGGATTTTGATGGTAGGTTTCAACGGGGGAAGGAGCGTGATATGCTTATAGTCTTGTAGGTTAATTTTGCTCTTGAAATCGATAGGAAGTGTTAACATAGTATAAAGTAAACAACTTAAGGATGAAACCAAGTTCTTATGCTTCAGGTTTCCCCCCATTTTTTACCTTGAAGAATGCAAATGAAGGCTAAGCTGGCCCTTTTCCCTCTCTCACACGAAAATATTTGATAATTATTTCATCTTCAGCTTTAAAATACTTTTCTGTAATGCATGTGGGTTTCTTATTTATGAACGCATCATTGTTCCAGTCTTCGTCAGGGTCGAGGATGTAGGAAGGTAACAGTTTAGGTGAAACTTGGAACTGGCGAACGGAAAAGTAGGAACTCCAGTGATCTAATCTCTCGAGAAATGCAAACCATCTAACAAATCTTGACGCTTTTAACAGACTTGACTGCTACACTCAAACGTCGTTATTTTCACTTATATTATTTGCATTATTCACAACATGTAGTGCTTTTTATAGCATTTCTTCGTTATATTCAGTATTGCTGTTATTTTCGTGATTTTCAGGGACGTTTTCCTGCATATATAAATTCTCCAAATTTTCAATTATGACTTTATTTACGACATATAACGTGACTTGGCTGTACCACGAATAAATTGTGTGAACGTCTTACAAATTGGATTGCAATTCAATTAGTGGCGACCGTAAATCTTTATTGACCAAGTTAATTTTAGAGGTAAACTTTTAGTTATCTTGCGACATACTAACACTCGCTCAAGGTCATCTTATTTTTGTAGAGACCGTCAATGTCTCTGTCTCTAAAAGGGGAAGCACGAAAATACGGAATAATTGTGAACTGTTTATTTCAGATGAACTAAGACCAGTGTTCACTAATACGGTACTGCGAGTCATCTGAAAATCTCACGGCTGACACCTACTGAGTTACTGTGAGTTGTTATCTGTCGTGCTGTGAGTAGTGGTCAGGGAGCACTCGAGAGTTGCGTATGTTCTCTGCTGAAATATCGCTTAGCAGCCTCCATATGGCAGCATCTTGTGCTCGACAACATCATACTCATGAGCTAACTTAAAGTAAACGGGCATAAAATATATATTTTGCGTCGCTTTCGCAGGTATTGTTCTATATTCCGAAATAGGCATCAAACCGAGTTTGTTTTTTCCACAAAGTTACGTTAAGTTCTTTCAAAGTTTCAGGGGTGTTACATAATAGAAGGCCAACCAAGTGACTGCAAAATTGACTCACTGCTTTGGCTTCTCTGAGGCATTGAAGTTTTTCTGGAGTAAACTTTAGGGAATTTTGTTTTCAAAGAGCGTTGATACCATGAGCCGTGGCTTGACGATGGTCTTGAAATGACGAGGATAATTTCATCATCAAGAATCTTCGAACTGAAATTTTCGTTGAGGCTCAAGAAGATACATGATATGTGCTTAACTCAGATGCGATGTGAAAATGAAAGACTCGAGGAGTTTAAATGTAGGTTCTCAACTTAAACTTCTAACGTGTCAGCTGACGTACTGAACTTCTTGGTGGATTGTACCCAAGGTTAAAATACGGTATATACATGTGTTCGAGGTAAATTTGACACATTTAGTTATCGTTTTTCTCTCTCTCTGTAGGTCGGAGGTATTGATGCACACTAAGCATTATTTAAAAGCTTAACCTCTTCTCCATCCATGTACGTGATGACAGATAGAATGGATGACTGGAACCCACCTGATTAATGGAAGAGAATAACTTGTATCATAATTATGGCACCGGCCATCAAAATGAGATTATAGTTGCTGTGCAATGCTCCCTTAACTCTGTAAAAACAATCAGGCATGAACTGGAGAAATGCAGTGGTGACTGAGGCTGTGGCTGGAAGAAAGCAACATAACAGACTTCTCATTGCGTTCGTACGATATATTTCCTCGAAAAGCTGCAGAACAGTGTTGGATGACCCTGGCATTGGAGTTCGGGATTTGTCACGTGAATTGAATGTTTCAGCCTCTACCATGAAGACTTTCGCTACTAATCCAAGCATCGGAGGTCAACTGCTTCCAGAAAAGTAAAATTTATCCCGAACTGCCTGTATTTTTACTTTCAAGCTTCACGACTTGCTCGGTCTGGCTTCCCTATAAGGATACGGAACTTCTCTATTCTTGAAAATAACTTCGTTTGACGTCGGAAGCGGTTCAGTGCAGAAACTTACGGAAACAGCTGCGTTCGAAGTTCTAATCCGCTTATAAGTTTTAACTTATCAGTGCCCTTAACGTTTTATCACTAAGTCACTTCTGAGTAGGACCTCGTTTAGGTTCATTTTACTGTTTCTGCCTATTACAGAGTTTCCAATTCTGAAGTGAATTCGTTGCATTTACATGACAGATTTCTGGCCTCCATTTTAGTGACGATTCTTGCGAAGTGATGTAGCTCGTGTGACAAATTTTTAAGAACGATTTGTTTAACTTTTAGGTCAGTGAAATATGATTATTTTTCCATACCATTCCAGTATTTCGTATTGAAATGGCTTCGACTGGCGTCACATTAAAAAGAACTTCTTTGAAATATTGGTTCAAACGAAGCAGAGCTTTATTAAAATCAGATTACGGGTTCTGTTTGAACGCTCGCGTTTCAATTGCTCTTTGGCAACAGAGTTATTTTATTGCTGTATCTAAACGTGTGCGTAGGACCACATCGATGACTTCCATTTTTGGCTAGTCACGGAGTGCATGAATGTTTGGAGAGTGTGAACTGTACATCCATGACGAACTCTTCACTTTTGAATACACATCGTAATGGTCGTTTGCGAACTAGGTTACAGGCTGTTATTTCTTCCACCACAACTTGAGTTGTGATTTTCAGAAACGTCTCTTGAGGTGTGCTTTCTCACTCTCTAGAGCCATCTAATAGTCATTTCACTATACGTACAGTTCAGCAATCCAGATTTCCCTTTTGTATTTACGAGAAAAAGAGTAGTCAAAACACGCTGTAACTATTTGCTTATTTTTAAAATGTATAATATATATATATATATATATATAGATACTGATGAAGATATAGTTATACAGTAAAGCGGATAGAAAGTGGTTTTCAACAACTAATCGCATTGCCTCAGATATGAGAAAATACATCTGAGATTTTTTTATTACTAGTAGGCAGTGTAATTATTTCCCTCCTGGTAACTTCAAATTTTCCCCAGTTTGAGACTCACTGCTCTAGCCCCAGTTAGGGAACCCTAGCTGTGAACTCTGCAAGTCTTTAAAATTGATGGAAGTAAGCGAAGCGAGGGATCTGGGAATACCTACATTTGTGCCTCCCTCTGTATGAAAATGAAATGGAGAGTGTGAGAGGAGGCTCGTACCAGTCACGGTCGTGTTCTTTCTGGAAATGCGTGTAGCTCGAAACAAGGTAAAAGGATCCAGATTTGTAGAATGGCTGGAAGACGCTAAGTTGAATTTAGATGGTAGCATCCTGGCTGTTAAATGTATATATCGTCCCAGCGACCATTCAGCCACTTCTTTGTGAAACCTAGTATGCTAAAGCACTATTTTTTTCTCGGTTTTCTAGCGTGTTTCGAGTTAAGAATAAAGAAATTTAGATTTCAGTCCCTGTAAATTGAATCTGGAACATGCATCTTTATTTGTCAGTGTTCTGGAGGCAAGAGTGACAATTTCGGAGATTACGTGAAGGCGACATGTCTCTTTGCTGTAGAATTGGCTGCCGGTCTGCGTGCTGCCTGCAACACCGGGTGGCCTTTGGTGGATGCAAATTGCGCTCGGTGGCCAATAACTCTGCTTTTACTTTATTCGTGTTCCCTACGCGTGGACAGCGCCGTATTGCCTCCCGGGCTCACGTCCTTCTAATTTCCAAGACATGGATGCAGCCATTGAGGCTGGATTAGCAATATTTGCACGATTGTGTGATGAATGGCGGTCTCGAGGACTTCGTAATGCGTGTTTCAAAAGCCCAATTTGTTTTTGAAAAGCCGTCCAAATTAATTTAAATCCAAAATAATTAAATATCATTCACAGCTTTACTGCAAAATTGTCGAAGTCTCGTTTATCAGTAGCTCTATGAAAACAGTTAAAAAAAATGTGTTGAACAAATTTAAGGTAAAAATTACTTTTGAGTGTAGTAGTCATTCGTTGGGCTCTAACACATTTTGATGTTGCTGTTGCAATCAGCTCTTCACATAGTCTAGTTGCATGCCTCATTTTTCTTCAACTACCTGTTGTGCTGGAGAATAAGGTAAATGGGCGGATTCATTGCCACATTTTATACCTCAGTATAGAAATTGCTTGGCACTGTGCACCGAGATCATCTAAATGCAAGGGCTGATTTTTTCTACCCCCGGTGGGTTATAAATAAAGTAAATTTGCATATTATAATTTTATTACCATAAGTACTGCAGGGCCTTACTTATTTCTCTATATAATCGCCAAATCGGATACAGCTAAAATTTAAAGAAGAGCGAACCAACGTCCATAAAGAAGGTAGGCCTCAGTTCGCCCTTCTTTAAATTTTCTACACCATTCTCGTACACTACCCTCACTCATAAAGTTGTCACCGTTCATTTTGCTCATTCTGCAATGGATTTCAGCAGCACTACGCCTTTTTGCTTCCAGTAAACGAATTATACTTCTTAACTCGCCTTTGGCGGGAGCATCAATCATAGCGGTCATGTTCAATTGCCCGTACCTAGAACAATCGAGTTATTACGGTTTTGGCGATTTTATTGAGAAATAAATAAGACCCTTCAGTACTTCTGGTAATAAAATTATTATGTTAGGTAAATTTGCCTTCTTTTATACCCCATCGGAGGTCAAACAAAACAGCCCTCGCAGTCTGTAATTATATTTGTCACCACTAATTTTACATCGTCGTTTTCTTCACATCCTTATTTGCAGAATTGATGCGGAGTTATTGCAGTGTTGCTGATTTCAGTCCTCGTTTTGGAGTGGTTTATTAAAGGACGTTGTATCTGCATGCAGTCGTTTTTGCCGGGTTGTTGTTCAATTCCGCTGTCTAATGACGTGACCTTGTCTTGTTTGTAGATGCAAGGACACTCGGCTGATGTAAATTTTTGAAATATTAAACCTGAATATTATTTGCGATGTTTTCTTTAGCAGAGTTTCCCGTTTTTACAATATTAAGTTGTGTAAGATATCAGGAGACTGCAATAGCAGGAAGACTCCTGTTGTTTGTTACTCCAATACTAAACCATGGAATACTGTTATTCCATGTACCAGCGTTCTTTGAGGGACTTTTCATTCCTTATTTTAATTTTGGGTGATCTGCCAATCAGTTGATAGCTCCAGTCAGTGGGATTTCTACTGAGTTCGTAGTGAAGTGGGGCGTATAATTCAATTGCGATGACTCTCGAGTAAAAACTGATGTATCACGCACGGAGACCTGGTCTATGCGAGCTCTTTCGTTGTCTCTGTTCTGAAAGTTAATTTTTGTAGCTTGTCTCACCGAGTGCAACCTGGTATTGCCATGAATTGTTTGCAAGTTTAGTTCTCTGTTGGAACACGAAGATAGATCATCCAGTGGTCCTCCATTTTATTTATAATCTACTTCATATATACACACACCAATACGTCTGTCTTTCTTGTGATTTAGCCTATGTGTTAAAAGAAATATAGTCAAACAAGCGACTACGAACAATTTGTTTATTCAGTGGTAAGCTGGACGTAATGAGATTTGTGGCTGTCACTGTAAAGTCTCCAATTGCCTGATGCGCTTGGACTTGTCGAGTCGATAAAACTCCTGCCTGCTTCATTAAATTACTATTTATATCCGGCGGGTACAAACTAAGAGTCGTGAAAAGATACGTGCTCTTTGCAAAATTTAAAGTGTCTTCTCTCAAGAAATAGCGCTGCGCTGCCAAATGCTAGGGGTATCTGAGTTACTTCGTTCAATCTTTGGTTGTGTGGTATTCCAGCCTTTGAATGTTTTTTCTGGATTGCTTCAAACTCAACAGTAGGCCGACCTCTGAGGTGAACAGGGACTGAACTGCATGAACTCATTCAGTTCATATCTGGGAGAAACTAGAGTTAATCATCCAAACATAGAAATTTGGGATAATTACATTTACGTTCCTTGTGGCTGTTCTTCGAGAAAGCGTCGTCTCCCCCAGATGACCGCCTCTATGTACACGGGACCTACGACGCACTTAAACAGTTTTATTGTTCTCGGCGTCGCGCATCATTAAACCGGAATTTTAGTAGTTTCTCCTCATACCCGGATTTCAACTAACGATTATGCATTCTAAAAATGTATTCAAAACTTTTTTTCTTCTAACACGAAAGTTATGCGTCCTATGGAGCTCGTATTTTCGCTACCTAATGGCGGAACACTGTTTCCTAGCTATCAGTCCGACCTACTCAGGTCTGTGCTCTCATAATAACTAGCAGGAAGTTATTAGCTATTACGATGTTATGGGATTGTACTTGCCTTTATTTTGATTCGGTTATCTCTCCTCACTACTTCAGGATCTGACCAGTCTTGCTGTAAGTAAATTTTCTTAGACATCCAGTTAATGTACGTGCGACTGCTCATTTCATGAGGGACGTCAGGAAATTCAGAATATATTTTATAAATTACTTTCTTCTCTTCATATTACTGGAA
Organism: Trinorchestia longiramus; assembly: GCA_006783055.1. NCBI lineage: Eukaryota > Metazoa > Arthropoda > Malacostraca > Amphipoda > Talitridae > Trinorchestia > Trinorchestia longiramus. The sequence continues at coordinate 82,514 of VCRD01001197.1, read as the reverse complement.
TACTTCCTCGGTCTTCTCTGGAGATTTAGATTCTTCAATTTTTAATTATTTTTAATATTGTTAACTTCTTAAAAAAATTACATTGAAGACTCTGAACAGGTTGTTTTCTCAACTTTGCACCGATATCGTCTACAATTTCATCGTCTATGTATTTCAGGATTCGTTTTTAGGAATGTCTTTACTTGTTCAACAATTTTGATGACATTGGGAGAAAATTTATTTTTTTAATTTGTAGAAATCAATGAAATTTGAAGTACCTCTTTCACAATGGTTATGAGATGAGAAGTTTGCCAGTTTTAAAGTCAGAAAGAATAGAGTTTTCTAGGGTCATCGGGCCGACGTTTTTTGCTCCACAATTACCTGTGGTGCTTTTTTTCATTATATGGACGAGTGTTTCCCTCTTTTTCTCTTAAAAAAAAATGGAGTATGTACAATTTTTACGATAGTTTCGATGAACCTGAGGAGCAGATTTCCTTTGTTAAGTCTCTTGCAAATAGTGTGACTGACGTATAATAGTAAGGCATAATTCAGGTAGGCGTACTACGGATTGTTTAAGCAGAGTAGTTTCTTCCTTGTACTAGTTGCCTCGAACTTCAAGTAACGCACCTGAATTTTCTACAGAGTTCGGCAACATAACTTCCTGTGCAAAGCAAAGCAAAGCGCTTTGAAAAAAGGATATGTTGCTGCACTCTGTGTGATTCAACCTTATTTTTTATACTAATTTAATGTGAAATGTAGGTCTTTAAGGATCGAGTGTAATTTTTTCCTCTAAAGTGAAGGCGGAAGCGTTTCTAAAACGTATAGTCGCTTGCCATGGGCTTTGTGAGGGTCAATATTTGCTTAATCGTATATCCAATGATTCTTAATTATCTATAACCCGACGACACTCGGTGCGCTAAGATGATTGTCCTGCAGTGTACTTAGCCCACTGAACACTTTTTTGTGAATGTGCAGGATTCCTGAGCTCCTCTCGTGGGATTTTACTGGTAGTGCTTACCCTTGTCATTGTACCTCAAGATATAACGCGTTCGTAGTAGTTTCTATAGCTTCTTGTAACTGAATAAGCAACTGTTGTGGGTTTAGTTGTGAGTCTCTGTCCTTCATCAGCATGTTAATCTTTCTCGTGGAGTTCAATGTAGCAGGGAACTGATGTCGTACACGAGTGGCGTGTTTATTTCGGCTGTATCGTGTTGAGCTATCCAAGACACTGAAATTTTATCTTGATTGTGGTACTTGAACCAACTCTTGTGAGTTACGCAAGTTACCATAACTTTAATGGAATGTTAGCTCATTCAACCTGACATACAGTAAAAGATAATAATTACTGTAAGAATAATAGTATTGAAAATATTTATTGAAATATGTACAACACATTCAAAAATCGTCTCGATAAATTTTGGATTACGCACTCCCTCAGTACTACATCCTACTAACTATGTCCCTAACTCCTTAAGGTTAATGTATGATTGAGATAAATGCTCGTGACATAAACGCCTGTGCGTGAGTGATATGTGTGCACACGACTAAATTGACTTACATGGTTAAGGTGTACGTGCATGACTGATGGATTTACTTTTAGACGGCATGGGACTTCGGTATTGAACCAAGAATGGGCCAAACGGCTCGTTCCTATTGCCTTATTCTATTCTATTCTATATGTTAAAAGTATCAATTACTCGTATGATGGAAGCAAGTAATCATGATAGTAATCTCTGCTCATCATGCTGAAGGGACAGGGATGAAGAGGATCCTGCAAGGTTTCTTTTTAATTCGGTAATTATAATAGGTTTTTGTCATCTTTTATGCCTTCGTGTTGATGTGATGCTCAGTGTCGTTCTTGTGAGGCTCTGAGTATCTATGCATAGTGGTAGTATCGTCTTATAGATTTATCAGGTTGTTGTTTTCATATCATACGCACAGCATTAACAAAATTTACAATCCCGTCCCAAGAAATCTAAATCTCGATATCAATATTTTGATGAACTTTTTGTTGAGGTATTGGTTTGAAATTTAATTTCCGTGCAACTACGACACGTATGTTCTTCATTTATTTCTAAAGCAGCGTTTTAGGTTTGACAAGCTTAGAACCTGTGTCTGTACAAAAATATCCATAAGAAAAAACACCTTTGCTTATTCTTGTTCATTTCGGTCGCATTGAAACTAAAATGAGTTTGGTGATGAGAAAACTATTAGAGCAGAGTCATAGTCTTGCTGTAAATTACGTGCATGCGTGGTCAAGGCTGTGTTTGCTCCTAAGGAACATCAAATGATACGAACTAATGAACGTGTACTATAGTAAAGCTCCACATGTGTCTGTGATAGTCAGTACTGCACCTGCTGCTGTGCCAGTCTTGTCGTAGCAGTTGCTTCCAGCTGCAGTGCTGTGGAATGCTGTACCTCACATGCTCTGGAGTCGGGAACAAACAAACCTCTTTTATGATAACTTCATGGCAGTGGAAACTTCCTTAATGAATTACATCATGGTCTCATCACTCCAGGTAACGTCAAGTATTTAAGCGCTTCCTTATGGAAAGATCATTTCATTCGACGTTCTCCTAGCAAAATGTTCCCGTTATTGAATTCAACGTCCACTTGAAATTGGTTGTAAAACCGAATTCTATATCGGTTATAGTATTCTGTGGCGCAAATTTCTGTATGATGATTAAATTTTTAGTTCAGCAATATGATCACATGAGAATATCGTGAAGCAATTTCTGTGCTTAGGTATAAAGAAGCAAAACCTGTTTGCCTTTATTCTAAAACTAGGTCTTACCATGACATCAAGGCATGCACTGTGTTGAGTGAAGGAATTGCGAAATGGAAATACTGTGTTTTAAAATTGAACGCATACGATATTTCTCCGATACAACAGCGATAATATTTTGCAGATAGCAGTTTTTTTGGGGGCAAATAAATCTCTTGGATCTGAAAGTAGCTCTGCACTCAGGCTTTACAGATGACGCTGGAGGATTTCGTAGGAAAGTGAGGCTTAAGCGTTGTGGGACATTGAAAGCCTTTCAATGGAGAAAGTTGAATGCAATAGCGAAACCACTGCATCAAGTTTCGTATACTTCGTTCATGACGTCATACGACCATTTTTATGCCGCCTTGCAGCTGGGAAAGTGTAAGCAGGAAACTTAGGCGTCGAAAATGCCTTTGTTTTCATGCATTAGCGTAACGCTGCTCGAATATTAAAATATATTCTTTCCATTCTGCGCCGAAAATCACATGCGTCATTATTCTTTATTGATAAAGAAATCATACTTTTTACTTTATTCCTTTTTAAGTTTAATTTTATTTGTCATGAACTACGCAACTGCATCACTGTGAAATATTATTTCGCAACTTCGTCTTGCATTTATGATTGGATTCAAGAAAAACCCATCAATCAATCCGTGTTCAATTTTAAATTCCCTTCCATGAAATTGAGTACATTTTGGCGGACGTGTAAATTTGTACTGCAAGCCGCGGAATGAAATGAAATTCTCATTTCAGGAAATCTATATTGCTTGGCTATTATAGTGTTCTAGGTTGTTTACGATGAGAAAATTTTATTTCGGCGTGTTTAAAGGGACTAGACACGTTTCACAGGTACAGTCCACATGAACTCGTGCTGTCTTTCCCTATCATTATTATTGTTAATATTATTTGTAGAACAATATCACTTGAGTTGTTAAATTTCACTACAGTAGAATTCCTTTAAACCGGCACTCGCTGGCCAAGCTTTATATATTTATTCATTGTTTTTTTCTTCTTTAACTGCTTTAAGCAATTGATATTGTTTTCCTTTTATGTCTAGCGTGTCTATGAATTGTTTGTGGTTATTTGGGTGATATTAACCGGCAACTGCAAAGTCCCATGGGCACCAGTTAAAAAGACTTCTACTGTACTCGCTCTTCAGTGCGCTATGAAGGAAAGAGCACATGTGCTTGAAGCAAGATTTTCTTCACCAGATATGCGCTGTGTTGCTGCTTGAAGCAAGATTTTCTTCACCAGATATGCGCTGTGTTGCTGCTTGAAGCAAGATTTTCTTCACCAGATATGCGCTGTGTTGCTGCTTGAAGCAAGATTTTCTTCACCAGATATGCGCTGTGTTGCTGCTTGTGCGCTAGCTGGATGTACCCGAAACCAAACTGGACGGCTGCTGGTTCGCATATTCCTAGTAGCACACTACACGTGTGTAGAGTCATCAATAACGCGCCAAATTGAGGTTTTAGTTGTCATCTGTCACGCGTTGCAGCTGCGCTGGAGATCAGCGTTAGATGGAACACTTTCTCTACCCATCATAACTGGGACTCAATCGGTCATTCATTGAAGACTCTTCATGGCCACAGGGCTGAGAATAATCGGCTTCAACCAAAAATTATTAGTTGAGCTACATCACACAATGTGCGCAGAATTATCCTTATTTCAAAGCAATATGTATCACAAAATTGTTCTTGTCGTTCGCCAAATTCTTCACGGCGTGTGGTATGAGATGTCCTCCAAATCTTCTCTGAAATCATCCCGCCCGAAGCTGAACTCCTGGACTTGCTGTAAGCCGTCTCAAGTTAGTTATTTTTATTGTTTCATCACTTCCAACACACGAGTAACTTGTTTGCAATGTTGGTAAATAAACATGAATGTATTAACTGTTCTGAAAAGGCAAAGCAAATGTGTCCAACTTGTGCTAGTGTTTTGCAGATCTACTGTAACTTTTAGAAGTCTTGAGGTGCGTGTACAGGGTTCTTCATAATTGGTACGATCATGAAGCTCACGAGTTCATGGCAGTTGATGCGTTTGTAACAAAATGCATGGAAATTCCTGATTGAACATAAATTAACAGGTAGCAGATATCTCACAATAGATATTTCATTCTTCATATTTCATGACCACCTCACCATTTTTCATTTTAAATCATAGTTGGTGATATTGATGCTATTTTTGTTCGCCTCGATAAATTTTCATTGAATTACAGCGTTTCTTCATATTTTGCGATTGCTATTACTATTGCACGAATACGAAGGATAAACCGCTGTGTTCTTTTACTCGATTGTTGCGTGTCTTTTTAATTTCAAAATACTTGAAATTAGAATCATTCACACAGTTTGCTACGTAAAAATTTGAATGATGAATACTTTTCGAGTTTATGGGAAAGTTCACTCAAAAAATTCCAGCACTGAGAGATGAGAAGCCTCGTGTATCATTAATTTCGAACGAACAATCTCGTTATTTTGCAATTACGGGATATTTCACTCTGGTTTGTTTTCAATTCAGCGTTTTTTTTGCATACTACGATTGCTTGGACTGTGTCTTGGTTGCATCGTTCTCACGTGTCTTTGTTCTTGCTTTTGTTGTTTCATAAAAAACTCGATTAATAACGTAGCATTTGCAATTCTAACTCAGTTTAAAATTACATGTATCGTATTCATTTGGAATAAACGAATGCTCATTTCTTTTTTATATTCACGTTTGGCTTTCTAAAAGATTTCACGAGCACAAGAAAAATAAAAGCAATGTGGGATTGAAAGCACCGAGGTTCATTTCCATGCAAACACGCGTATTAGCACACTTATTTTGTACAAAAATCTTAGCTCAAAGATTTATCCTGAACCTCGTATTTTTTTAAAGAGTTTTAGCTTTATTGTTGATCCTGTTGAATTGTGTCGCGCGTCGCATGTAACCTGTTTTAAAAAACACGAGTTTTATTTTATTTGTACTTTTGTCAAATTTTCTCGTACTACATACAATTCCCAAGCTTGGCTCTAGTTATTCGACCGTGATCACTGTTATTAAAGTATTACTGTAGAATACTTACCAAACGAGGATTTTTATGAGGCATTTCAAAACTCAAAGCTGAATCATATTCTGTTCATCAATTTGTGCGGATTCGGATATTTTGTTTATTTTTTCAGTTCCAATATTCTTCAAAAACTAGTTTCTTCATATTGTAATTATGAAGCTCATGTGCTATTAAATGTTGGTATTGATAAAAAAATGTGCAACCTTAGTACCTTTGATCTACTACAACTCTAATAATTGTCTTCATCTATATATCAATCTTGATACGTCGTGACATGCTCCAACTTTCTGTTCTCCTTTTTTAGTATTTTTCTGACTCGTAACTTCCGATCTTATCGAACGCAATCAAGTTCTCAAGTAACTATAATCAAAATCTCAAATAGGTCATCAGCAGACCCTACTGAGCCATCGACCAGTAAAATAGAAATTGCAATTTGAAGCTTCAACCTAATTTTGAATATCTAATTTCAAGATTTTAGCAGTACAGTACAAATGAAAACCTAAATTGTCTCGTTATGTTGCGAGCAGATTTTTTCAAAATAAACAATTTGTTTTGTATGTGTTTTCTGTCAGTTTTATGCAAAACGACTTCAATCCGTTTCAAACGGACTTGCGAAACGCGTTATATTTCAGTTCTTGTACCATATGATCCTTGCATCCGTCATACTATATGTCACTGTAACATTACTTCTACTTGCAAGTACGAGTATTTTTAATAGCTCGTTGTAAATTGAACGGTATAATTAACGAACGTGTTTCTGCCATGTAATGATCCTAACGATAAAGCATCTTAAAATCCAATGTTGTATTCTTCGTGTATCAAGGTAATTGGAAATAGATGTTTTTGACTCGTTTTTGTTTGGTTCATCACAGCTGCAACTTGTGTTGCGGCCGTGGAACTGGCGGACTTTGCTGACCCAACAATGGCGGTAGTACGTTTCGATCCATCGCTTTTTATTTATCATGACGTCTGTATTATTGACTGTTCTCTGATGACATAGCGAGCTCAACCCCGGCTAGTGATAATTGCTACTACAAGCTCATGTTCACCGAGGTTGCTGCAACGTGCACTTGCAAACGTTTTTGTTAAAAACCTTCTCCGTTTATGAAAGGCGCAACTGTTTACGTGCATGTAACTGCTCTTTTACATGCATGCAAACCTTGTGAACTCGGGTGGTTTGACGACAGTTATCTCGACTCCCCTTAACTTATTTTACTGACTTCTTCAACTCGAAAACATGAAACGAAAATGAAATTCCAGCAACTTCTACATTTTTAGGAGTGAAATTTTCTTCCTCAAATTTTATTACTTACTCTTACAAGATTTTCATGACTTGTGCTCGCACTACGAGACACAATGTGTCACGTAATTGGTTGGTTGCTGGGATGCGGTGTCTTGCAGGCACAAACGTGTGTGTGTCCTCAACAAACGCCGCTCTTTGACCTGCTAACGATGCGATTGTTTTCTTGCTTGCTGCCACCTCTCTGGCACTGCTTGTTTGCGCTACAGCATGTGTGCATTTTTATTTTCTGTTTCTCATACTCAAATGTGAGAGCGGGAAGCTTTATTAATCTCCTTTATTAATCTCTGGATTTTTCCCTGTCCCTATTTTTGTTTCGAGTTGTATCGCAATTTGTTTGATTCCTATCATCTATTGATTTCATGTCAAGTTGGTATGGACTATTTTTTTCCAATTCATTCACTTGTTCTGATTAGTTTTCACTTTGCATCTTAAACACAACAGGTTCACTGACATACGGTGTGCTGTGTCACATTGTTATCAAGTATGTGCTGGCGCTCGTAGGTCCGCTCTACCGACGTAATCCTTTTCTTTCATTTACGTGTGGCCGTAAACGTTATGTCAGGTCTACAAATATTGCCGCCTTGCTCTGTAAACGCTGGACCATTTTGTCGCTATATTATAAGCTGTAGACGCTTGTGCACTTCCTGGTGTGTACGCAACTTTAACTTCATAATAAAATAACCAAGCAGTTTTAACGGACAGATATTTACTGTTAACTTTCAATAAATTCCTGTTGGTCTCGAAGGTATTAGTTAGACCATTATTCTACTTTTATGATAGTATCGAAGTAATTTTTGATGCCAAAAAAATTACATGTTGATGGATTGTGGAATTATCTTTTTTCCTAGGGCAAAATTATGAAGTAGATTGCTTTAACTCCATTTCTACAGTTTTCTACTTCAATTGGTGGCACCATAGCTCTTTAAGTGAAAGTTTTTAATTTTTTCTTTCTTATAGATTCATCAATAATCTTAACAACATTAGTATACGTTAACCGATAAGTTATGGAAATGTGTGAAATGCTTTATTAATTTATTCATCGAGATGAACGACTTCACGGTTGAAATCAACTGAGCACTCGAGTACGTTGCGTGAAATACTGAAGATTGCCATGGAAAAGGAGACGGGAGACCGCGTGTCGGAGGAGAGAGAGTGCGGGGCCGTGTTTCAGTTGACGGAACTTCACACGGTGTGTTGTGTGTCCAGCTGTCGTGGCATGTTGGAGAATCTTCATCCCTGCCTCGTGTACAGCAGCATCAATAAAAGACCCAGTGAGATTAGTCCTCTATGCTCCAGTCGCTCGCCTTCTGCCAAAAAGGATAGAACTCTCGTCAATACTCGCTCGGAGCCAAGAAGTTTTCGGCGTCATGACACATCGTCCTGTGTTCTGAAGTCTTTTCATCATGATAGATCTCTTTCTTCGGATCAGTATATCATTGATAACAATCCGCTAACAGAACCGGATTTCAGCATCAATCGAGCTTCTTCATCTTCGTCATGTCACCAGAAACATGGTCCTGTTTCTCCGCTCAGTGTCTTGTCTTTGGAGCGGGTTGCGAGGCTTATTGTTCAGATTTTAAAGCCGGACACATCACACGAAGCCTATAAACGAGTGGGGTCTTGGTTGTGCAAGTTAGACGTTGGTGTGGACTCCGTGATATGGCAGGTACAACAAATTAGGCCTCCATGGTTGCCGATGGACCTTCATTGGGTGGAAGTTGAGCCAGATCCTCTGTTGCTGTTGATTGCATGTGTGCCTCGTGTTGAAACGTTCAGTTACACGCCCCTGCCTCACGCCTTGCCTGCTCTCTTGGCACTCCTGTGTGGCCTGCCCAACCTCACTCGCCTGCAACTACGACACACAGCCGACGACGCGATGCTGCGCATGGTTGGTCGCAGCTGCCCGTGCTTGCAAGTGTTGTGCGTGAAAGGCGCGCGAGCTGTCAGCGACACTGGCGTTAGAGGGCTGGTGCTCAAACCAGAGGCCTCGTCTCGGTGCGCTTGGCGGTTCCTCTACCGCCGGTGGAAAGAACTCAAGCCTGTTCTTGTAAGCAGTCAGCATCAACGGGAATACTCGAGCCTTCCTCCCATCCCTTCTATTCCTGCTAGTCAGTGCACCGAACTAGCTGCTTCTCTACGCCACCTCGATCTCAGAGGCACCAAAGTAACGCTCACAGGGGCGAGGTGGGCTGCTAGGTGTACGCCTCACGCCCACCTTTTACTCCTGACTACCTTGATGAGCCACAACCTAACCTCACGCACTAAGCGTTACCACAGTCTGGAGGAGCAGCAGCCTGACCTCTTCCATCTGTCCTCGCCCTGACTTGAGTATTCGCTGGTCCTAGACGCGTGAAGTTCGCTCAGTGCCTTCATATTATAATTGTGCATGAACAGTCTACCTATTTTGTATGCATGTTCTTTTTTCGAGGGAGAATCACCTTGAAATTGTATAGTGCCAACAAAGTAGAATGAAGCACTACAATACAGTGCCAAGTTTCCATTTTGTGTAATTTGAAGTATGCTGCTTCAATTTCATCTACTGAAGTGAACTAAAAGTTGAACTGTGCCTTCTATCATCTTTCTGGGACTAGTCTGATGCATCTGTTCAAGAACTTGCCTCTACTTTGGTTTAACATTAGACCAATTGAAAGATGAGTCCCATTGAAACATATCCTTATCAACGCTGTTTGTTCCTCCTCAAATCATGACGAATCCATCGTGTATCTGCAGCCTTGGTAAGTTACGCATGAAACGTCAAGGTTTTTGTTCTTTTATTGTTATTTTAGTTAGCTTATTCGTTTTTTGACGTGTTCTCTATTTATGTAAAAATATCTGCTAAACCTATTCTACCTTACCTACTCTGTCCTTAAATCAGATATCGCACTTGTTATTACTAACATTATTCGACATTTATTTTTGTAATGCTTGCTCACAAATTTAAAAGCCTTATCTCTTCATTTGTATCAAAACAAAAACATGATCCTTCTTATCACTCGCATCTTCAAGTTCTAGAATTACCAACATTCTCACCGTGCTTTTCAGTAAAAATAATGCTGTGCGCTGCAAGAAATACTTCACTCAAAACATGTCTAGGTATTTAGAAACTTTTTTCAAGAAAATCGGCAAGTTTTCGTGGGATCTTCTGCAGCGTTGATTGCCAGGCCGAGGCAAAGAATGACTGGAGGCCTCAATCGCCTGTCACAATTGTCGGCTGGAGGAAAGTTCAGCATTTCTTGCTTCTGCTCTCTGGACATTGCCCAATCTTTCATTTTCTCAGGAATCATCCCTCTGCTGAAGGTAAAAACGTGTACCAAGAGTCTGGGCGGGCCATAGATACAGTTTGTGTACTAGTGTTTACTTAACACAGTTTCATTTGTGGCCGTAAAGGACTTGTGGTCAGTTTTTGCTTTTCTAATAACTATTAGGTTGAGTGCTCAAATTTTCTCTTCCCCTATCGATATTTATAGGCAGAAAGAAGGATACGAATACGACACTTCGTTAATCTCTCTAGAATTTTTGGTTCGTTGAAGGATTGGGGAACTTCTGTCTTCGAGGGCAGTTAATTGCCCAACTCTTCCTATTAGATACCCCTCAAGGCCCTCTACATTAGTTTAATCTTTTTCTTCGAATCAAGCAGTTCTCTTCTCTTCTATTTTAATACGATCTCCTAGTGGAAGTTGCGCTCTCGTTAATGTATACGTGTTCTGTCTGCACTGTTCGACATCTTTTAGTGCACACTGCTGCACTGTTCGACATCTTTTAGTGCACACTGCTGCACTGTTCGACATCTTTTAGTGCACACTGCTGCACTGTTCGACATCTTTTAGTGCATA
>VCRD01001197.1:55130-71578 GCA_006783055.1 Trinorchestia longiramus | reverse complement strand
TGCACTGTTCGACATCTTTCAGTGCACACTGCTGCACTGTTCGACATCTTTCAGTGCACACTGCTGCACTGTTCGACATCTTTCAGTGCACACTGCTGCACTGTTCGACATCTTTCAGTGCACACTGCTGCACTGTTCGACATCTTTCAGTGCACACTGAGGTAAGTGGTCCGAACAGCAGTTGTTCTTTTATGTGTGTGCATTGATCAAGGGCTTTATTTAAATGTATCTCATCATTAGTCGGCTATTACGTTTTACATTCGATGACTTAAATTTAATTATAGTTAAATGTGCATTCAATTCTTGTAACTTGTAAATGAAACTGAACAACGATTATGTACTTGAATAAATGTCTACATTTTGCTGATTTATTGAAAAGTGTTTTTCTTTCAAATTTAACAATGAGCTTTTCGAGACCAGTATCAGGAGTACATAGTAGTAGCAACGAAATCATGAAGTGTTTTTGATGATGATTCAAAAGTAATAAAAGCACGTTACCTGCAATACTTCATATACGTAAGTACGTTATCACGTTGCTTAACGGGATCTTACAGCAATTTATATGCTCATCTATCTTACTGGATTCGAATCATTTTGCGGCTGAAATGTTCTTCAATGTATTTTGTCTTTTTTTCGTGTCTTATTAAATACATATTACTTTTCATTTGATACTCTGTTCTTTCATGTAGTATACTGTGTGTAGTATTGCATATTCTTTATTATATTTACATGTGGTGCAGGTATAGTTGCAGCTCTTCGACTTGATGTTCAAATATTTTTCTAATAAGAAGAAGGTTATTATGATTGCTTTCTCTATGTTTTGGACACAGTTTTGAGCCATGCAGCTCGACATGAGTCGAGAATGTCTCGAATGGAACGCATGTATTCATTCTCGTTATGTACGCGTCGAAACTCGCAAAAAAAATGTTTTACATGTACAAGTGACTAGTGGAGAACCTTCAACAAAAAGGTTTGTATACATTACAATAGGCAGGCTTAACATGCTATTTCTTGGAACACCGCACGCAGTTTACCATAGACTTAATACTTTCACTATTGGTGTCTTCAATATTAAAACAAAAAATGACCGAAGTGAGTCACCATACTTGTTGATGGTTGATTTCACGCAAGTGAGCAAGGGTTGTAGAGTATAGAGGCTGCTCCCAGTGACGCCGTTTCACCTTCGAAATCTTTCGCGTAAGCCGCTTTCGCCTTCTGACATTTGTCGACTGAAGCATTACTTCTGGGCAAGGAAGGCCTTTTGTGTTCAGTCTCTTTCCTCAACGTCTGTGCAGCAGAGCCACGGCAGCCATCAACTCCACAAGATCCCCTGAACTCCGAGAGCGACAATCTGCTTTATGGCTTCTTCTGCCGCTCTCAATTGTCGTCTTCTGTGCGCCTAAAAGGTTTCTTCAAATTGTGTTTGGAAATTCATGGTCTGAGAGGCTTCTTCTAACTTATCCTGAAGTCGAGCTTCGGTCGCGCCTTTTATTGTTTCTTCCGAGGCTAAACGCGCTACAGCTTCAGACAAATTCAAATTGATGTGCTGGAAGGCATTGAATTGTTACATTTGAGTCTCTTTATTGCACTGGTTAGCTCGGCCGCCGATCTTTTTTCCTCGCTCAGCTGTAAGACACTGATAATCTTACTATATGCTGTGATGCCAGGTTCTTCCTATATATTTTGTGAGAAGTATACAGAGAAGTGAGAATTATCTGGAAAACATCGATTACTACCATGTTTAGTGTCAAAAAAGAATTCAAATAAGACAGTCGTCGCGGAGCTTATCTTCATAGCCTCTGTCCTGATGGTACCCTAGGGCTCTGATGCATTGATTTCTCTCGTATATCCTGACCACATCTCTTGCGTTCAACCAACGACAGTTGTCAGAATTTGTCCCAAAGATGGATATGACATGGAATTGAACTATCGAGTTTAGCATTTGATTGAGCTGTAAATGCTATTCGGTTCGCTCTGAGAGAGCAGATTAAAATGGACGCTTTGACGTTAAAGCCTTAGTGACTCCAGCGCACAATTCTATGTGTTAAGTTTTGTTTGAATTTTAGAAACATTTTTTGTAATACAAATGCTTTAAGCTTGTGGTATTTCCTCATTGTTTTTCATTTCAGAAGAGTCAGAAGCAAAAATATAATGAAACCGCAGTTTCTTGCAATCTTGTCTATAGATTTATTCTTAACAAATCCTTACTAAGAATTGAGCTACATTTTTTTTAACCACAGGAAAGGTCACGGAAGTGAATATCCCTCAATGTATTTTGGGGGACTTACTATCCTTGAAGGTTGTGAATGAATCTTTAGCTCCATCCTGTGAGGTACTCCTACAGTGTCTGTCTTCGTCAGTACACCTAGTGCGATTAGCGTTACTTAATACTGAACACTACAACAACAAAACAGTGACTCTCCAATGTCGGAGGCACGGATTACCTCACCTGCTGTCCACTGGGAAAGTTCGACTCACTGACCAGGCTTTTGATTCACCTATGCCTATAATTGATCTCGTGTCACTGGGTAACTGGAGTTGCATTTAAAAGGCAGGACACACATGTGAGGCTAGGTATGTCTTCTGTAAACCTTTACTGCGCTCGCTTGTTCTGTGTACTTTGTTCCTGGACAGTGTAGCTCAGTACTTTTTATTTACCGCACCGCTCCAAAATTGTAACATTCTCAGCCTCGGTAAAGTTAATGTTTTTATTGCAATGCTGAGGAAATGAGAAGAAAGAAGTGACCACGATTAGGAAGGATCAGCTTAGCGCCATTACCCACTTGTCACTTGGGTTCTGTAAGCCTATTTTTTCAATTATCCTTTTCTTGCACTCCTTTCCAGTAACTTGCACTCTTTTTGCTTAAAAGAGGAGGCTTCCAAATCACGGTTGAAAAATTGTTCCTTTTCGAATTAGCTTCTGGATGAGTAGGAGTTAACTCGTTTATATACTTCTAGATTTAGATACTGTGGTACATATGGAACAGATAAAGCTCTTAGCGCTCATTTTTTCATATTGTTTCGTTCTGTTCTTTTCTTAATTTTTCTTACATACCAAACTGTTTCTCCTTAATTTTTTCGTTGGTATTCTCCGCGACTTTTTATTGCCTCCATGTTAGCCTGTTATTTTTAATGTTTTTTAGGATTTATCTCTCATATCCTCATCTTCAATTAGGTTATTTTAGTTCGTTTTCGAGTTTAGAAAAAGCTACGCGCGGCTTCGATACGTGCGCTTCCAGTGACTGCCGTCTCTGGTATTCAGTATCGATCCCTGGCAGCCTGTGATGATTTCGCTTGAATGCTTCATTAACTGTTCCCGCTCTAATGATCCATCCCCTACAGCTCTTTGTCCGTCATGACATCTCATCAGAATCTCAGATTTAATTGCAGGTCATCTACGAACTTCAGGGAAAGGAACTTAAATTATATTAGTCATGTAAAAATGACATTTTCATTTAAAAACGTAACTTGTTCAATTTGCCACAAGGAATCGATGCTGTATTCAAAATTTGAAGTTGCAACTGGAATGTGTAAAAGGTTTCGGTCCTACTAACATTTGAGCCCAAGTGAACTTTCTGTTTCGGTCTGTGCTTGTATTTTTGCGCATAGGGATTCAAATATTTGGCGATTCTTACGTGGCATACGACCTTTATTTTACACTACTCGTTGAAGAGCGACTGTTGAGTGGAATTAGTGAGCTCTCCAGCTGATCCTGCTCTGATGACCCTGACATTGATTTGTTTGCGTGACTATGGCAACGCCTGGGCGCTACCGAACTGAAAATTAATTGCCTTGTGATTATTAAATCAAGTGAGACTGCTAAAGTGCTGTATCCACTCTAGAGAAATAAATTGTGGGCTATTTAAATTATTCCAGTTTCTATATGTTTTGAACGAGTTACGTTTTCAACTAAGCATAACTGTTCAGTGAATCATTTACATCATTTCCCTCTTCTATTTTCTTTTTAATTAGAACAAGTGAGTAACATTTTTAGCAAGGTATGAGGATGAAGCAAGCCATGTACATTATTTCCCCATCTATTTACTATTTGGCTTGAGCGAGTTGCAATTTTAGCTAGCTATAAGGATCAAGATATGAGGATAAAGATATATTATAATAATAAAAAAAATTATTATAATATAAGGATCAAGTCAGACACTCGGGTGTTCTGTTAATCACTTTACGTATTGCTCTAGTTGTAATTTGCGCCTCATGGATTTCACTTATTTCATTGAAGGTGGTTGTTATAAGTATCCTTTATTTCATAGTTAATACATTTTAGCTGTTCCAGGCTTGACTTTCAATGTAAACTTCTAATTTTGGTTGTTTCTACGTGCATTAATTCAGGTAGTTCATTTATTGTGACCCCCTCTAGATGGAGGGTCTCAAAAAAAGACGTGCTAGGCGACGTACAGTATTAACGTTCATGTTTACTCGGACAATCTTCAATTTGTCTTCATATTTAGTTCAATTTTCCTCGTGGGAGATCGCGAAGTGTCGTATTCAGAACTTGCAGTAAACTAGATGTTTCTTGAACACCATATCCCAATGCTCGTGTATGCGGCCTTGCCTGTAATGCTGTTGGAATTTGAGTGAGCTGCATTATGTGGCACTTATTCAAATATTTGCGCTGCTGCTGCTGCAGAGTCAAGCTATCGTCGAGTTGTATACTTAATGCACTGGGGAAATGTTAACTCTCTGTAAAAGAGCACCAATTCCCTCTTCCCAACCTTCTCTGTCCCTGCTTAGTTAAGCTTGCATCTTTGCCTTCTCTGTCCCTGTTTAGTTAAACTTTTGGTTTGGCATTTTCTGTCCCTGCTTAGTTAAGCTTGCATCCTGGCCTTCTCTGCCCCTGCTTAGTTAAGCTTGCATCTTGGCCTTCTCTGTCCCTGCTTAGTTAAGCTTGCATCTTGGCCTTCTCTGTCCCTGCTTAGTTAAGCTTGCATCTTGGCCTTCTCTGTCCCTGCTTAGTTAAGCTTGCATCTTGGCCTTCTCTGTCCCTGCTTAGTTAAGCTTGCATCCTGGCCTTCTCTGCCCCTGCTTAGTTAAGCTTGCATCTTGGCCTTCTCTGCCCCTGCTTAGTTAAGCTTGCATCTTGGCCTTCTCTGTCCCTGCTTAGTTAAGCTTGCATCTTGGCCTTCTCTGTCCCTGCTTAGTTAAGCTTGCATCTTGGCCTTCTCTGTCCCTGCTTAGTTAAGCTTGCATCTTTGCCTTCTCTGTCCCTGCTTAGTTAAGCTTGCATCTTGGCCTTCTCTGTCCCTGCTTAGTTAAGTTTGCATCTTGGCCTTCTCTGTTCCTGCTTAGTTAAGCTTGCATCTTTGCCTTCTCTGTTCCTGCTTAGTTAAGCTTGCATCTTTGCCTTCTCTGCCCCTGCTTAGTTAAACTTTTGGTTTGGCATTTTCTGTCTCAGCTTAGTTAAACTTTTGGTTTGGCATTTTCTGTCTCTGCTTAGTTAATTGTATGATGTTCATTAACGTTCTGCATTCAGTGAATTGCGTCGTTAATATCACGCTAATTCTCTTGAGTTCATACTAATTAAGGCTCGCTGAAGCAGATATCCTCTTTCTACCTTCTCTCAATCAAACGAAGTGCAAACACGTACTGTTGAACCCGCAAACAATGCACTTTTTTCAACAAGTGTACAGCATCACACTAATTGCGTGTTCAGTGCTGAAAATGAGCTCAATTTAACTTACACCTCAGGTTTTAGGATCTTCAAGCCTACATACAAGCTCTCTCCGTTACCGCTCGCTTGCTCCACAAGTTAATAAGAGTGTTTGCATGTGAATGCTTAGCGACACTAACTTTTCCATAGGAGTTCAGTAGCGTGCATCACGCTTTCTTGTTTCGCAGTGTATTTGAATGCCTCGTTCCTTTTCCCTCGAGGATTATGATGCAAATTCCTTGCGCTGTGACTACGACGTGGTTCCCCTCGTTAATTAATGAAGTCTGTGTATCTTGGCTGACTGCAACTCAGTGTGTGCATTAATCCGAAGACTAGAGGGAATTATTACGCGCTCAATCGTTGTTTTTATTTGTGTTAGTCGTTACAGACTTGGTTTTATGGATCTCAATGATTTACATTAAGAAGTCCAAGTATAGGAATCTTTGCTCTCCTTGTTAAGGTAGAGAAGCTGTATTCAATGAAGGGCATGAATTCTACTGCAGCAGTTGTGGTAACCAATACTCTCTCGCCTGAAGAGTAGTGCAGTTGGGTGGGGGAAGCAGTTGGTCCTTTTTTTTAATGCTACGCTGCTGAAAAATGTGCTTTTAAAAGTAATAAGATTTTACCACACGATTGTCCTAAATAAATTAGATTGCGCGCAACTTCGTCAATTTGTTGTAGTGATGCCAATATTTTACTATGTGCTCATATTTAGCGCGATAAATACAGATTATAGTAGGTTATTGATGAAAAAATTGAGAGAATTTGCAGTTATATTGTAGAGCTTGTGGTCATCTCTAGCTTAATTCATTGAAAATACTGAACGCAGGTTGCAGTTGCAGTCATTGCAAATGCACAACACCGGTTGCTGTAGGTTGTTGCTAGTTTGGATTCAGCATTATATAGCCCTCAGAGGATTTTCTTTTCTCATATCGGGTTTTCTCTTGGGGGTGTGGCTGATGAATCGCCATCTCAAGAGTTTTTGTTTCTAGTATTCTTCTTCTCAATCTAAGTTCTTGCTTCCTCAAGATGCCACTTTTATGTGCCAGCTTTTCTGCATTTTGAGTCAACCGATGCATTACACTAAAATCCTTTGAGCTCATGCAAAAACGATGTATTTGCTTAGTTTTAGGATGAAAATCGATTTAAATAATAATATTTTGAATGTGAAAGTGATATACGTCGTGTGGCCGTACGGTGTTATAGGACAGTCCTCATACACTCGTATAATTTCTGCGACTGATCTCACTACTGCTAATTGCCACCATGTCATGTACATAAAACATACATATTCAATTGATCGATGTATTTTTTATCTGGTTGGTCAATGAGTGCATCATATCGAAAATTCATGACTAATAAATGGTATTGTTATCAGTAGTTAACCTCTCTGAAGCACTGAAAATAGTGTGACCATTTTTTCAAGCTCATTTGGATCCATCATTCTTAAATTCTGCATGTAGCATTTTGGTATCGAGAAATTTCGCAATTAGAGCAACACGTTTTTGACAATCATCTTTTGTGCTCAAGACGACACCACGCTGAACATTTTTATTCCGTTTTTGGACTTTAATGTATTTTCCAGAGCGCGCATTATTAAATTACAACCGCGCGTGTCTTCTACGTGTGTACACCTGGGATTTGTGTACGTGTTCATGTAGTGTATACGGAATAAAGCACATCCTCTTCATTCAATGACATTTCTATTAGGTTATTTTGTTGTTGATTTTCAAGCACTCGCAAGAACTGTGAACGAGAACAAGCTTTCAGGGAGGAACAGTCTAATTTTAAATGCGCTGCTGACAGTACTCTCAATCTCGACTTATGCTCTTGGTTGTGTCAAAGCAGGTCTCGTGGTAGTTTTTATAATATTACTTTAGTTTTACTGTGTTCGGCCCACTTGCATTTCCTGCCATTATAGTTCAATGCTTATAATCATCCTCAGGTTTCTAATTTAGAGACATTCGCTTCTTTCCCTCCCATGTCGGAATTTTCCCTAAGGAATATTTATAGAAATGAGATTTCCGTAACGTATGTTAAGTATGAAAATTTTCATGTTTGAACTCTAACGCTTAAGCAAACTTTGTACTTTAGTATTCTTCGATGGGGAATTTTGTGCTACCTTAACTTCAGGCGTCATTATTGCAGTGTTAGGATACTTAAATCTGGGGAGCAATAACCGTGGATTTATTTCCACTTTTCTTTGTTAGCTTTTTGGATCCAACTTTTGCTCAGCCAAATTTTAGTGATAATTCATTATGCCATAAATATGACATGTTTTTCAAATTATGAATATATTTATCGCATAATTGTTACTTGATGCTAGAACAAATTCACCCTATTGGGATCGAAAGAATTAAATACATACATTGTATTCTCTTGATTCCGCCTGGAAAATAGTCGTCTGACAAAAACCTCTTCTTATGTGTCATATTTAAAGAGTTGGAGTATTTTTTACGCTGCCGTTCAATGTCAAACAAGTCTTTCACGGAAGACTAAACTCCGATACTAAGAAAAAATTTATCTAGCAGCTTAAATGTGAATAGGCTGCCTAGCATCTTGACAAAAAAAATATCCGTTTCCTTGCTATCGATTTGCTTATGTAAGCTGCAACGTGCGTTTGCAAGCACCAAACGCCCCGACACAAAACAGGGTCACAGCACTTATGCATGTGGGTCACTAGACTATTTATATGGAACTATTTCCACTAGTAAAATGGCGCTAAAGTATCAGAATCGAGTGACTTGAGTACCGTGATTTAAGTTTGTGGCTTGGAAATGGCGTCGTAAGGCAGAGCTTTGGAGGTACGCGGCATCTCGAGTCTTCAAATTCTAGAACACATGAGTGTTTATTATTGGATCACTTGCTCCCTTTGTTGTTAATTAAAATCTAAGTTCGGCATTAGATATACTTGAAGTTTTCAGTGTTGGCATCTAAGCGCTGTTGTAGTTCGATTATGTTAAAAACAATATCTAGTTTTATACTAGCGTTCTGATGTCATTTCGCTGGGCGAAAATTTCTTATTTTTCTCACTCTATAATCCACTGTTTTTTATAGTGTTAGTGTCTTCAGCTTTATTGTTTTGTAGGTGCTTCGGACAATACAAAGAGAAGTAAAAATTCGACAGATGTTTCGAGCGTTGATCTGGGCCTTACATCAAGAAAAGCAGAAGGAAAAAAAGACTGCTTTCTATCCTTGGGAGTACGTAGGATTTCTGTGCTACTCTCGGGAGAGAGAGGGGGAGGAGGGTATATATTCTTGTCAGTGTCCCTAAAAGAATTGAGGCGTTCCGTGCTACACGGACGAAGAACCCACCACTGAAAAATATGAAAGAAATTTCTGAGATTTCTTTGGCACTGAAATCTAAAAGCTGAGCAAGATTTACTAGTTAACCTATCAAACAAGACCAAGAAGAGATTAATGAGTAGAAAATTATCATTTAGAAATTTACATTTTGTGAACTTTTGTGTGGCGACCACTCAAAACATTTTTTCTGCATCTTTATGTGACACGCAACGCCTCAATTGGCATTCCTCAGTGCTAACCATTGCTACTTACCGCAGAATCAACAGCACTTGTTGCTAGAGGCTGTTGTGAGTTTAATTTTCTAGTTAGGTAATCCTTATGGCTTTTTTTCTATTTCTCCGTCGTGTTTTTTTACGTGTTTCATTCTTTAATTTTTGATCTCTTTGAGATGATATTCTTGCGCACAAGGTGGGCAAACTCTTTTATACAATAATACCGGTAATGTAGGGGGATTTTCACCGTAGAATTCATTAGGATTTCAATAGAAGTGGATCACAAGCATGCAAAGGATTGGTGTCTCGATTGATGCTTCGCTACAAACGTTGAAGCAGGCTGCAGAAGTTAACCTTTTTGTAGAGAAAGAGAATAAAATGATAAAAAGTCCTTAACGATTACGCTCTTGTAAATAATTCATATGCCTCTCCTACGACGGATTAAAAGAGAAGGGAAGAAAAAAGTCAAGACCTTAATTGTTAAATTTGACAAGTAACAAACTAGTGTAAAAAGTGGTCAGGATGCGCTTGTACCACTTTTTTATGAGTGCCTCCTACAATTGATTTCAATTGAGCTCTTTAAATATAACATCTCAGTCCTAGCTCATTTTTAACTTAGAACCATTATTCTATTTATATTTTCTTAGCCATAGGTTCAGATACCTCGTTTCTAAAAGCCCCCATTTTAAAATTGATCAGTGAAATTTTTCACATTCTTATGTAAAGAACACAGTTGACAAACTTGTGATCAAATTAGGTAAATTCGATTTGGGACTCGAAGGGTTAAGTCAATCTCTGAGGTATCATATCGAATCAGTGATGCGACTTCACAAGAGCACTAATAATTATCATTGTTACTCAATTATTATCTCGAGTAGTCAGTAAAATCTGGCACGATTCGATTTGATACTGTCCTTTTGCTGATAATTTGTCTGTGCTGACTGGCCCGCCAGTACAGTCTTAATAAGGCTTCTCTATGGCTCCCTGTCGGCCATTCATCTCGAACTTCTGCCAAGATATAATCTAACTCTCATGTGATTGGTGGGTCCTCGAGAATGCTTCCAGGCGTGGATTGTGTTGTTTCAAGTTTTACTTGCAAATAGGTTACATTCGCAGTAAACTGCATACTTTTTATTTGTTGAACATCTCGTCTTTTTACCTGGAGATGTTGAATATCTCGACTTGAGATACTCGTATTATTTTTTTTTTCATATTTTGCATCGGATGTGTTCGAAACCTCGGTGACAATAGCATGTCCCTAATTATGCTACACAGTTCAAACCAAGTCTCCTCTTGCACTATTCTTAGGTATTCATTTCTATGAATTTTGTTAGGACATTCATGAATCGTCATTCGTCTATTTCTTTACAAACATGAAATTCCGTCGAAAGAGTTCTTCGTTCGTTTAGAACACCCGCAGACGACGGACGTTCACAAGCCTGAGCTACGACTCTCGTTTGAAGTTCTGCCAGGAGGAGCTGTTTTATTGTGACTCGTAAAAAGATCTTATAAGTGATTCATAAAGCTATAAGAAAGAAATTATTGCTCAAGAGTCTTGCAGTTTTCCGGAATTTCGGTATGGGCTTTGGAAAAGAGAACTAAATTCAAGAACATTCTACATACAAGCCGTTTTGGGTCGTCAGATATTTCGTGTCTGGTTTCTTGCCTTGTTGATGCTTACGTTTCTTCATGGTTATTCAGCGTTTCTCTGCTCGTGTAAACTGACGCCTCGGTGCGAGTAAGAACGCCTATGTCTCGTGTTAGAGATTCTAGATTATTCTAATCGAGTTTCTAGGTAATGAAATGTGCGTCCACTGAAGTGTGTAGTTTTCAATAATGTCATTTTTACGTATTGTCGGGTAAAATGTCAAACGCTTACAGCCTGATCGTCTTCCCTCCAGAATCTTGAGAGCTCTATTAAATCTGCATCTATTTTTGAAGCCAGATTTCTTCAAGGATGTACGATGGTAAAAATAATGTACTATACGACTTGTTCTAATCACAATGCATTCCTGTGGTAGTTTTTTAGAAAAACCATATGTCCTGTAGAATACTGACAACTTGTTTGCTGTCGTAAGCAAAATTGACGGCCTTTTCTATCTTCAGTTCGTGAAAATGTGCTCTTTTGTCTGTGGCGGCGTCCAATCTTTCTTCTTTTGCTTCGCTTGTTCAGACTCCTCTTCTCTGACTCCCTTTGTTTTGCACCGATTGTTTAGTTCAGAAATAATTCTTGCATTACATAGCAGTGAGCGTTGGATGATCTTGTCTTGCTGTGGCTTATACTTATAGACTTGTATGATATATTAGTTGTGATTTTCGTGACCTGAAATTTATTCATGTCAACTTTGTTACGATGCCATTGCACCCAAAGAAAGGTCTGTTTCGCTACAACACGTGTGAAATCTTTCTCATAAATTCTTAAAGGTGACAACATTTTTGGATGTGTGTTACTCGTACATGAATAGCGAGCTTAAAATATTTAGGACATATTTGTCAGAGACGGTGTATTATAAATTATATACACCTACTTTCGACTACTTGATTTCGAGTATTGTAATGGTAATAGAGTAGTTCTAAGCCTAATCTTTAGACGTAGGTCAAGGTTCGTGTTTCTTTGCCCTGGCTGTTTTTGGTCTGGCAAAACACGTTCTTCTTCTGAGCACTAATTTAGGACCCTTTGTTTTAGCAGAGCTTCCGTTTGATCAGCTGCGTGCGCTCGCACCAGAAAACAAAGCAGGAAGGGTGCACAAAATCCCCTTCTCTTAATCAGGCCAATAATGGAGTGGGTTCGTTGTTTCCGCCGTGGAGGGTTTTTTTCATTTAAGTTAAATAAAAAAATCGTTTGGTAGTTTTTTGCAATTATTCGTTTTAAAATTTATTCGTTAAACTTACTTCGGAATTGGCGCTTGTTGAGTCGAAGTTTCGTTAAGAATCGAGTAGTTGCTGTGGTTGTACCCGTGTATGATTGTGTATTCAGACGAGTCCGTTTTTCTGTTATATTGTTTGTGTGTGTGAGGTGAAGACTACTTTGTAGCTTCATTTTTATTTATTTGGCGAAAAATTTTCCGTTATTCCAATCATTTTTATTTGACTACTAAAGAGACATCACCTGTTCCAAGATTATTTTCTGTTCAGTTTGTGAGCTGTCTGAGCTCTATCGCAGCCTCAAATCATTTGCTTGATGACTTGATCTAGAACAGCGAACTTAGGCTACCTCAAAAATCTAGATTCTATTTGCTCACTTCTGCTTTTTTTGGGGAGAAACATCATAGACTTTAATTACTGCGCATCAGTTCCAAGAACTTTTAGGGAGGCTCTTAGACTCTCGACCTTTGCCTTCCGCCGTATCAGTTGCGGTCTTTTCAGGAGAGCTAATGAGCATTTACTTTTTTGAACGTTGTTATCATTAGTTTAAAGTGCCGCGCTCCAGATATCGTAGTACGAGGTAAAAATATTGGAAGTGCTTTTCATCTTCAGCTTTTTATGCAGGGTTTCTTGTAAGTGAACCAGGTGAGGTCAGTTTCTGACTTAAGGTTCAGTATTCAGAAAATGAATTATTTAAAATCAGTGCTTAAAGTTGAATTTTTGAGTGATTTCGAATAAGAAATTATTAAACTGCGATTTTCTTCAGGAGGTAGGTGCTAAAGAGGATACGCAGTCACGGTACCTGAGAGACAAATATACTTAATAAGTAGGAAGGAAGAAAAGAAGGAAGGAAGGTAGTGCTCCTGGTGCGGGTTTCCTGACGGACGGTATGTCTTAACACGTTGACTCCGAAGTGGTACGTATGTATACCACTGAGGTTAGGTTCTGTAATTTTTTCAGATCCTTCTAGTGACTATGCGTACAAAGTGAAGATTTACACCAGTCAGGCAATCGGAGGCAACGTGTTAAGAGCACCTTGTCACAAGAGAGGCTACGCCGGTTCTATGCATCCTGGAGTATCTATGACAAATTAAGTAACTTTTGTTTAGAGATGGTAATGGTGTTAGTTATGCTTTACGTAGGTAATCTGCATTTTTTATGAGCTCTTTCTTTGTAGTTAGTCGATATATTTTTAGCGAGCGTTTGTTCAAATGCGAGTGGTCTTTTTCCTTTGTTGTTGTACTCACATAGCTCGAGATGAGAAAATAATAATTGTGAAAATTATGGTTAGCGCAAAGTATTTGAGATTCCCAAATATGGATATTAAAACGAACGTTGACAGCGTTTATATGAATATTTGTAATGAAGAATTTTATTTCAATAGTAATCCTCATTCAAAAGATTGTCGTCAATCACAGCAGGTCATTTTGCGGACGAAGTTTGTACGTTTTCCTATCACAATGTTCAAGCCTTTTGAACTCCTAGTAATGTATGCGAGCGTTCACGATGTCCGGATGCACTAGACAAGTGTTCTTTATTGCTTCTGTAGGCAACGTTTTATATGAAACGTCTATCGTTAACAATATCGAATATACAGTTGCCAAAGTTTATATCTTATATGTAGTTAATAACTCAATAAATTATGAATGACACTGCCGTTTAGAATAGATATTTTACTGAATTATTTTAATATGTTCCCATAATTTAACTTTAAACGCGAGGTGAGTGATTAATTCATAATTACAGTGTTAAGGACACGCAATTGCTCTCTGAAGACCCTACTGATTATTTGTAACTGAAAACTGTGTCCTTAGGTTTGATTATGCCTTAGGTATTTCAAGTTTTGAGAGTTCAATGAATATATAAGGAAGGTGATATCGTCATGTACGTATTATTCTTAGTAGGTTAGCGAATTTTATCCGGGAAAATATCTACTCATTTATAAGCTTTATTTATTCTTTAATCTTGTTTCTTTGGACGTTTGATTTGCTCAAGTCAGACTGGGAAAAATGTTATGTTTGCCTTACTGAAGCTTCAGTGTTGACTGTGCATTGGTACAAGGAAACCCTAGAACCAGCGTGGTTTCTGATAGCTGCAATAACAGACTACGGCTGTTTTGTGCAGTGTGCTACAACAAAGCCCGTGTTTTATGGCACGAGGCTTTCCTTGGTCTGAGCAGCGACGTGCTCGCTGCCTCTCACTATACTGATTTATGTGCACCCATAAACTCTTGAGTTACGTCCGCCGTGTCGCTGACTTCAGGCTGGTGCTCGATCCTGGTCACACCGATGCACTAAATTATACGTGATCTATGTTTGTAGTTCTGCCCACCATCTCTACAGTGTGAGCATCCATGCTCATTACTCCTGCTCAGGTATCATATTTGCACAGAATAACTTCCGCTGTGCTGTATCCTGCAATGCTAGCCCACACTATCTGTTACTGTATTACCTATGTTGCTCGAGCTCGGCTTCACTGCCCACTCACATAACATGTATGTGTATATTATGATGAAAATATGGATTCATATTATCTATATTTTGCACTTAGAATAGAATAGAATAGAATAAGGCAATAGGAACGAGCTGTTTGGCTCATTCTTGGTTCAATACCGAAGTCCCATGCCATCTTAAGTACATATATCTTCGTTAGAAATTGTTCATTTCCATTGCAGTTTTAGAAGTGCTGTTTGATCTATTATAATGACTAGTGTCTGAATGTAGTTATATTATAGCATAAGCATATTTTCAGTCTGATTAATGTAGTGTCCCGACACTGAAGGCTTGGTAAAATTAATCCATGAAAATCAATTATCATGAATTCGAAAATTTGATGTAACCTATGAAACCTAGTTTCAAGAAACGTGTAATAATTGCACGACATTATCTCCTAAACCCAGAGCCAAAGCACGTGTGTTTTAAAGAGCATTAGGTCTCCCACTACAATTGATGTGTCGTTCTCGGGGCAAAGTGTCCTTGCAATTCAACGCTAATTAGATCATGTGGCATGTAACGAGAGCGCTGGTGTTCCATAGGAGAAGTGTACAGTTGCGCCGTTTTGTGTTAGTGTAATGGTCGAGGCACCCTCTCAGGGTCTGACATTGAGGACTTAGTGCTGCTCGTATGTGCTATTTCTGAACTTCACTTAACAGGTAAGATGATTGTGCGTCTCCTCGTCTGTGTATCTTCGAGAATTCAGTTTTCTTCGGTAGCTCCGTCACCTTTGCTACTCACCGCGTTATCAGCAACATTTGTTGTTGAACACCGTTGTGGATTTAGTATTGCGTTCGGTAAGCATGCTATCCTTTTTCTACTTCACTTTCTCGTGGGAGGAAGCCAGTGTTTTGAAACACCGAGCTTCTGCGCGAGTGACTACGACATTTTCACTACTTTATTCTTTATAATTCCGTCACTGTTTAGATACTCCCTTCCACTGTCAAGGCATTTTAGCGGATGCATGACAAAACTCTTTATGTAACCAATGAAAATTATAGTTAGTGGGAACTACTCGTTTATGATTCCGTTGAAATACACTTTTTTAGCGAATTATTCGTGTCGGATGAGCTACATTATTTGTGTTTTCGTCTACTATTGTTTATTAAAAGCCAAATTTTTTGCATGCCATCGAGAAAAAACATTTTTTCAAATGCAACTTGTTGTAGTTGTGCTACTATTGACAATATATCACTTAGTTAAATATGACCTTACAGAAATTGTATCTTTGTTTGGTTCAAACTCACGTCATAGACTGAACAAGAGACTTCCATAGCCCTAAAAAGACAAGCAGCGTAAGTGTGTCAGCCTGCGGGTTCATGGTACGAATTTTTACCATGATTCCTTCAGTATATCATGAGGACATGTTTCTCAGAAGAGAGATTTGATTCATCAGCTCCTCTTTGAGTGTGAGTTGATACTGTGGAACTTGTCTGTCGTCGAACCTCATAGAACTGCTGTATGTTCTTCTAGTAGTATTAAAACAATAATTAAAATAAAATATTTAATAGCTATGTTTAATGAAACAAGGTCACTAATGAAGGTTCTGTATTGCGATAAATTTTTCACCGGTTGGGATCTAAGGTAGAACTAAAGCTGCGGTTAAACATGTTCTCAATTCTATTAAATACCAGAATATTTGGCACTTGGTGTAAATGCTTGGGGAACATTATTTTTCTCAGTGCTCCTTGAAGCTGCGTGATGCTATGGACCTGCCCGAGTATAAATATGATGAACGATGACTATTTCTCAATTAATGAATTATTTAGTATGAAATAATGACTGGGGTTGCGTATTTGGGCCTTTTTTTCCAAATGTCACTTTTGATCGTGGTGAACTATGAAATGTGAGAATTCATAGCACTCTAATGTAAATGTACGACCTCTGTGGGACCATAGATACCCTTGT